>PVKS010011920.1:41443-55336 GCA_004027875.1 Aplodontia rufa | reverse complement strand
CATTCACCACCCACAAACCATACCAAATGGTATGCTCCAGCAACCAGAAAAAATAAATCCAAACAGAGAGTTAATGAGTGATTCTCAGGAGCTGGAGGGAGGGAATGGATGGGAAGTAACTGTTTAGTGGGTATGGGGGGTTTCTTTTTGGGGTGATGAAAATGTTCAGGAATTATTAGATAATGGTGATGGTTGTACAAGTTTGAAAATACACTAGAAGTCACTGAAATATTCACTTTCAAATTTTAAATATGAATCTTCCCTCAATTAAAAAAAACAAGAACAGATGAAGAATATGAATACAGTCATGAGAAAAATAAAAACTAATGGTTAAAACTATTTATTGACCCTTTTTAAAATTTGAAACTAAAATCCCAGTTGGTCTTACTTTGTTCAGGGAACCTATGAAAACATTGATTATCTGGGAAGGAATGACTATGAGCTTAAAATGTTTCTTTAAGATCTAAGTGATGGAGCTGGAATGGTGGCTCAGCAGTTATGGCGCTTGCCTGGCATGCATGTGTACACGAGTTCAAATCCCAACACCCACATACACAATGAAATCTCGGAGCAAAGAAAGCCACATGAAAAACTAAATAAAAATTGATTCTTTCACACTCTCTCTCTCTCTCTCTCTCTCTCACTGTCCCTCTCTCTTAAAAAAAAGATATAAGTGATCAAAAAATATATATAAGTGATCACTTGAAAACAAATCTATAATGCATTATTTTGAAGGAAAAGAGGGGAAGAGACATACTTTGCTGTCACAATGACAGGCAGGATCTGCTATAACTTCAGTGTTTAGGGTGAAGGATTTAAGTGTCCTATGATACAACAGAGTGCCACTCCACAAGGAACAGTCTTGTCCAAAAGGACAGCAGTACCATTAATCTGCTTTAAGAAACAAGAACTGAGACAAAGAAAACCCAAGAAATCCAATAAAAGGCAAGAACAGGAAAAAATAGCACAAAAAAAAAAGAATAGAAATGAGAAATACAAAACAAAATGGTAAGAAAAAAGTCCAATCATATCAGCAATCTCAATAAATATAAATAGGTTAGATTCCCCTAACTAAAATCTCCATAAACAGATTTTTTTCTCATCATGATGTAACTTACTACGAAAGATAGAAACATAAACATCCACAGAAGTTGAAAATAATAGAGTGAGAATGGCAACACCCAGCAAAAGATAACCCAGAAAAAGGTGTTTATCAGACAAAATAGAAGTCAAGGGAGGAAAAATTCAGAACAGAGGGATTTTATATTGATAAAACACCCAGCCTGCACCAAAGGCGCAACAGCTGTGACAACTTATGAACTTTATAGCACGACTTCCAAATAGAGCAATCCGGTAACAATTAAAGAGGAAACTGAAAAATCTTCAGTTGTGAAGATGACTTCAGAATTGTTCTTTCAGATTCAGTAGGAAAAAAATAATAAGGAAGATCTATACAAGTCATCTACAAATTTATAAAGTAATATTCATTTTATTAATTATTATATTCTAAGTTCTGCATACAATAACCAATATACAGTTTGTATATATTAACCAAAATAATCCTTATACAATGCCATTAAAAGTAGGCACTATTTATTAAGTCCATTTTACACCTGATGAAACTGATCTCCAGCAACGTGCCCAGCATTGTGCGGCCAGTAGGAAAAATTCAAGTCAGGGGATGGATCAGTGGCTAAGTGGTTACAGCACTTACCTGGCACGCATGAGAACCCAGGTTCCAACCCCAGCACCACATACAAAACTAAGTGTCAGAAAACGAAAACTAAATAAAAAATGATTCTCTTTTCTCCCTCCCTCTCTCACCGTCATTCTCTCTCTCTCTCCCTCTCTCCCTCTCTCTCTCTCTCTCCCTCTCCCCCCACCTTAAAAAAAATTCAAGTCAGGCACTGGCTCCACAGTCTGTACCCTCAACCTCTACTTCTTTTCCCTCTCATGAGACCCAACAGAGACACCATAGTCCTCTTCATGCTTATCTGACTTTCTACAGTGGAAGGCTCAGTAAAATCCTGAAAGGAAAAAGGTATTCAAAAATTTATTATGTATTAACTGAGTCCAGTGCTGTAAGACTTGGAATTAATGACTAAAGAAATTCCCCTCCAAATATCAACTTCTAATATTTAAAACATTCTTCTTTTATAACTGCTGATTTAAAAGAATATGACAACAGAAATTCCAAACTACTTGGAAATAAATTTGAATTGGGGTCCTTATTGAGTTTGACCAAAATACTACTTTCAGTAAAACCTTTAGTAACTCTAAAACTAGGAGGCACAAGGAATCAACTTAGCCGAAAAGAACACCTAGAAACCTGCTTTAAACATCATACTTACTTGTGAAACTGTAGAATTTTATACCACTGTTAATATTTAACATTGCCCTAGACAATGTGATAACACCGGAAAAACAAATAAGGACGAATGTTGAAAGGGATGAGACAAAATTGTCATAATATCTGAGCATCTGAAGAGCTTCAAGAGAAACAACTAACAAACTATTCAAACTCCTGCGAGAGTTCAGCAAAACTCCTCAATATAAATTCAATATGCAAAAATCAATGGTGTTCGTGTATGCTAGGACTCCCAATTAGAAAATGTAATCCAAAAGAAAGCTCATTCATATTAGGAGCAAAAATCTATAAAATCCCTGGGGATAAACTTAGTAAGAAATGTGCAAAATCTATACAAAGAAAAATGTGAAACTTTACTAAAAGCGTTAAAGAGACCCCAAATAAATGAGGAGCCACACTATGTCACTGGATGGTACTGTCATTATTATGAAGATGACAATTCTTGCCTTATTAATCTATGTATTCAAAGCCTCCAGTGACAGACACACCTTTTCATTTATAACTGGTGGATGACAAGTAGCTAATGATTATTCATAAGAATTACGTGCACTTTCCAAGCATTTATTTACTTAATCAAATATTTGAAAGTTTTAAGAAGGGTAAAAAGGTCTGAACCACACGAGAACTCAGAGGGAAAAAATTAATGAAATAATTCAAATACACCATAAACCAAGATTAAAATGTAAAACCACACAGACACCAAAGGACATAAAAGAAAGAAAAGAAGGATTAGCCACTGGAAGAGAAGTGATGAAGCACTGTTGAACCAAGCAAACGGTGGCAGGTTCCAGCACTCAGTGAGCTCAGAGTCCCAGGGATGCTCCTGAAAGGGAGGGGCACATCATGGGTTAAACTGGAGATAACAGCATGTGCCAGGTTACACAGGAGGCCACCAGCAGAGTGGGCCCCAAACAAGAATATATTTGAAGAAGAATTTGATTTCAAAATAAATCATCCCAAGAAAACTAACACCTTTGTTGGACATCTTTACATTTACGCTACAGTGTGTTGCTATTGTTACTTTGAATTACATATGGAGGTAGGGCAGCCTAAAATCGTAGTGCTGAGAGGATCAAGGGTCTCATTGTCACCCTAATACACTAATTCTCTATTCCCAGAATGCTGCCAACAGAATGGCAGTCTTCACAATGTCCACTCCCTGCAACTCCATTCTTGAACGATAGCAACGTGGGATGAGGATGTTGCTCGGTCGTAGTGTGTTTGCCTAGCATGTGTAAGATCCAGGGTTCAAATCCCAGTACTAGAAAAAAAGAGAAAGAAGCTAAGAATTTTCAAGCCTGTAATCTGAGCTTCTCAGGGAACCTGAGGCAAAAGAATCAAGAGCTTAAGGTCAACCTCGACAACTTAGTGAGAGTCTATCCCAAAAAACAAACACACACAAATGGGAACAAGAGCATCACAATCAACTAATGAGCCACGGTCAACTACACACTTCCCTTTTACAAGTTTCACCACCAGGCTCTCATTAAGTAACAGAGGAAAATGCCATTGTTAATTGTGTTTGCAATGAACTACTTGTATAAATAAGTTAATAATAGCACAATACTTCTTATTAACAATTAAGATCTGCAAGGATGACATATGTTATGCAGGTAAAAGAAAGACTCACAGCAATTAGGGAAATGCAAATTAAAATAACAATGAAGTACCGCCCGTGAACCATCGGATTGACAAAAATTAAAAGGCTGATAATATCAAGTGTTGGCAAGAACGAAAGAAAGTGGGTGCTCTTCTTACATAGGTGGGTGGGAGTGCAAATTGATTCAGCTCTCTGGAGGGCAATTTGACAGAAGTTATTTAAAATTTTAAATGTTCATGCTATTCAGCCAGGCAATTCTACATCTTAGAATTTACTAGATCAATACGCTTAGGCATGTATGAGAATTTTCCTCACAATATGGTTTGTAATTGTGAAAAATTAGAAAGAACCTAAATATCTATTAGGAGGGGAATCTGTTAAATATCCATGAACAAGGCTGCAAGATTCTATTTAAAATGCGATGGATTTATATGAAATAGTACAGCAAGCTCACCAAGACAGATTGACGAGTGAAAAGAAGCAAGGTGCACTGTAGCATGTGTAGTCAGAATTCTTTGTATATTCGAAACACACAAAAGCAAAGCAAAACTCCGCATTCCACTATATGTCTAGATAAATATAAATACAGAAGGAATGTTCTAAATCTCAGTTTTCCTTCTAAGGAGGGAAACAGGGCTTTTATTTCTTTTGAGTATTTAAATCTTTTATAATGTCACGTACCAGTGTATTATCTGTAATATGTTTAAAAAATTAAAATGTTAAGGTTAAAAGTTGAGGAAGCAAAAACCCGGTGATTGGTATGTGCCCAACAGCATGAAGAAATCTGCAGAGAGGAGCAGCTGGAAGATGTGAACAGAGGTTTCCTGCAAGGCTGGATTCCTGGCACCATTTATCTTGCCAGGTACTGAAAGCAATTTCTTACACTTTTCAGGATGTCCTGATTTTTCTATGATGTCCATGTATTGCTTTTACATCAGAAAAATTCAGTGAGCATTTTATGTGCAAATGATCAATACCTCACCCTTCCATTAGGAGGGATTCCTATAGATTCTCTCCACAATCTGAGCAATGACTTGGGGACAAAAAGGAGCCCCAGAACTCTGTGCACACCTGGCAAGACCCGCACCCCACACTCTGACCCACTTGGACTCACCATTCCTGTCGGCCACAAGACTCCCTGGACTTGGACTCATTGGAGGCATGAGGCCTGACAGCCCTGTTTATTTCCCACTCTTGGGGGGGCTCCCACCCCTGCCTCGACCTCCCTGTACTGCCCAGCATGTATCAAGAGAATGAGTGAAAAGCCTAGAGTTTGGGGGCTGAACTGTCCCCAAGGTGGGCTGCTTCAGCCTCAGCTATAACCTCACGATGTCCATGAGCAGCTCCAACCACATGAGGACTTCAGGGAGCCTCCTTTCTCCCCCAAGGGCCTCCTAGCAAGTGGATGTACCATGGTTACACAGCCACCAACCCCTAATTAGCCAGGGGTGTGAGACTTTTGTGGTTGGCGGCAAGTACCCCAACATGTCACCATGAAAGCCAGGAGGAAGGGAGACAGCTCTGGCATCCAAGAACCACAGTTGTTAGGGCCATTATCCAGGGAAGGGTTTCAGGCAAGGACCACCTGCCCATTAGAGAGGATGGGGCAGACCCAGGTAGCAAATCCCTTCATCTAGCAAACAAACAGGCCAAAGGACCCTTCAGCACCTACATAACACCTTCCGTGCCCATCTCCTGTCCTGTGTCACTGGCTGACCAGCAACTTCCTGGCCAGCCAAAGGACCTTGGGGATTCCTGCTGTAGAGCCTCAGAAAAGAGAGTCCTGCAGGGGTGTCAATGCTCAATCCAGCCGTCCAGCCTCCTCCACCCGCATTTTGGACAATGTGGATTCTATCCCAGGGACCTAGAGCCTTGACGCTGATGGAAAAGTTAAAAGAGAGCCAGGCCAACCTTGCTCCTCACCATCAGCTCCTCACTGCCCTGGGGCTCCATTCAACCTCCCTGGCTCTGCCTGTGAGGCCACACGTGACACACCCCAGTGGACTTCTCCCAGGCTCCTGACTCATTTTCCTCATCTGCAGAATGGTCGCCCTGAGGAATAAATACTGAGTGCTTGTAATGGGCCTAGCACAAAAGAGGTGCTCAAGAGAAGCAAGCCACCACCTCTTTTCTGGAGACAGACATGTAGGCTAGAGGCTGCTGGATCTAATTACGTCTTGTGTAGTGGACAGTGATGAACCAGACACGGGTTCACTGCCTGCAACATCAGCCCTCCTGTTAGACAAGGAAGACACAGACAGCCAGGGGGTAGGTTGGACAGAGGCTAGGGGAGGCCAGGGGAGCACAGGGCAGGCCCAAAGCATCACAGTCACCAGGAAAGGGGAGAACACTTCAAAGATGGAAAGGCTGGAACCCAGGGAATGGTGACTTCCCCAAGGTCTCACAACTTGCCGGTGGCAGGGTGGGGTACAGGATCAGCTATCCCTGGACTTCACCCCCATGGCTGGACTAGTTCCTTCATGGTCCTGCCCTTCTAACCTCTCCCTGGAGAAGGGGAGGCTGCCCCAGGACAGGAAAGATGGGTAGGAGAGGGAGAGCAAGCCAGGAGGACAATATAAATGGCTGGGGGCCATGAGAAGCAGAAGCAGGGGTAAAGTGGGGCTGGAAGCAGGGTCAAGCACTCCTGTCAATGTCCTGCCTTCAGATGGCCCTTTGCTGTGGACCTGATGGGAAGTGATGGTCCCAAGCCCCATCCTGTTCCCTGGGCTGAGCACCTCCCAGCGTCATGGCCTGACCCTCTCCCGAGCCCTAGCCTCTCACCTGCACAGCTCCTGGGCCAGCCCCACTCCTTGACCTGTCCCGCTGCCCAGCCTGACTCCCATGCCTGCTTTCCCCAGGTGAGGACTCCAAGAGCACCCTCAAAAGCCTCTAAAAGCCAAACTCCCTCTCGAGTCAGTCCCCAAGACCTGAGTTTCCCAGGTCTCTGCCTCATCCCTGTGGACCCTCATCCTGACTCCACCCCAACACCCCTCCACCACTTTCTACAAATGACCCCCCAAGCGCTGCCTCCAGAGCAGCTTCCCTACCCCATAGGCACCTCAAACTCCAGTCCACAATGACCCCACGTCCTCCCTGCTCCTCTGGCTTCCCATCTCAAGGATGGCCAGACGTGACCTTCACCCTGACCTCCCCTTCTTCACTCCAGTATCCAGAATCCAGCCCCTGTGCTCCTGCCCAGCCTCCTCCTCACCCTCTACCCACACCAGGTGTATGGCCAGCTTCTGCAGTCTACCTTCCACCATGATGATTTCCTAAAAATACAAACCTCATCCCATGACCCAAGCTTCAAATCCTTCCTTTCTCCTCCGCCATTAGGATGAGGTCTGGCTCTTGCCCTTGGGAGACTCCCCACCACTCAAATCTCCAGCCCTGTTTCCTTCTTGATCCTCCTTTGGACAAACCACCAGGCACTCCCTGTACACCCTCTACACAGAAGTTTTCTACCTGTGCTTAAAGTTTCATCACCCAAAACCAGCTCCTATTACTCATCCTATTCCTCAGGCAACTTGGGCAACTCCTATTCACACTTCAAAACCCTAACTCAAGCATCCTCCAGCAAGCGTTCCCCATAGTCTTTGCTGATAACTTCCCATTTAGTGCATGAACAATGATTATTTGTTTCCACATCTTCCCACCTCCCTCTACACCAGGGGCGTTTTAAGGGAAGGAGATGTGTTGGAGTCATTGCAGCAAGCTCTGCACAAATGTTTGTTGAAAATAGAGCTGAATGAATAACTGAATAAATCCACCCGGCACTGGATGCCAGCCAGACATCTCCTTCTCCTTCCCCTCCTCTTCTCTCCTGCTGTGCTCTGTCCAGCAGAAGCCCCTCAGCTCCTGCGGCTCAAGGGGAAGGCTGCTTCCCCTCCCTTTTGTCCCCTGGCCCCCACACCCTGGCCTCCTGGCAGCCCCCATCCATCTGCTTGACTAATAAATAGAACAACCTGTGCTACTTTTCCAGGGAATATGCTTGCCTTAAACTTCTTTGAAGAGCACAGCACCTGCTCACATATCAATTAAAATTATAATTAGGTGGTGAGAGTATATAATTAAAATAACACGTTCCATCTCCCTCATTTACTGCTGCCGCTGGCTGTCAGGATGAAGCAACCTCGTTCTCAAGAACGGAGTGGGGGTAGGGATCACCCTCATCTCTGAACACACCACACTTCCCTTCCAGGCATCTCTTCCAACAGAGGAAGCAGATCCCCAAGGTTACCCTGACCAACAGGACTGAAAGGACTTTCTTGTCACTTACTGGGTTGTAAAGAAAACACCTCCCTTCCTGGACAGTGTCACAGTTTTTCAGACCTCCGTGCCTTTTTATGTGAAGTACTTTCTGCCTAGAAGACCCTTTTCCTACCGTATGCATATGAAACTCCTATTCATCCTTCAAAACCCAATTCTGATTTTCACTAGCACTGGACTCTGGGGACACAGGGGAGAAAGATGCAGTTCCCACTTCAAGGTACACACAATGCTGGGAAAAATGATCGCCATATTCCAGAGGAGGAAACTGAGATTCCATAATCGTGCACGTGGGCAGAAGGCCAAGGGTGTGGATGGATCTGCAGAACTCTCCCATGACCTCAGTCCCTCCCCACTTTGGTGCCTGCAGGGACAGCCCTCCTAGGACACAGACACGTTAAATCTGCTTCCATTTTCTGTGCCAGCAGGTCATTCTGTCAAGTGGCATGTCCTGCAAACAAGAATAGATGTGTGGCTTGAGAGGAGCCATTTGCTTCTGAATGGTGCTTTGCAGAGAATTTGCCCAACTAGGAGATTTGCTCAGCACCCAGCAGAACCTGCTGCAATATTTATGAAGTCCCATTTTGGCAGAGCAAGGGAGAAATTACTTCTTGCCTTTTAAAATTAAACTCACTTTGACTTTTGTTGCTGTAGCCATTAAAACCTGAGTGTGTTAGCTACTGTCAGCTCCACCAGGCTGATCTGCAGCAAGTCCGGGCTGCCTCGTCCCTGAGCCTCCTTCAGGACGCCAAGTGGGGGAGTGACGCACAGTTATTGAGTGCCGCCCAGGCGCCCGGGCACTCTGCAGGGAGTTTCACACATGCTGCCTTGGCGTTTCCAAAATGGGTTTTGCTAAGCAGTAATTACATAGGATGTTAATAGGTGCTCTGCCAAAGAAAGTTCCTCATTCATCTGAGCCTGCAAATGCTGAGTTCACAAAAGTTAATGAGTTCTTTACTGCAGGACTTCTCAGAGCCTTAAATACACTGATGTGCATGGTGATGTCTCCAAGACACACATCTGGCTGTCTCGTGTGTATTCAGCCACAAAGCCCATCTCTCCAACGTTGCGCAAAACCAGTTTGTGCCAACCTCAGTTTGGGACATGCTACCATTTCATTTCATTCCTCATCACCCCTGGAGGTGGCCACTGCTGTCCCCATCATAGAGAAGATGAGCATGCCCACGGGGTCTTTCCCACTCACTGCTGTGCCTGCCAGCACCCAGCACATGGCAGCCCTTGACCAGCAGTGGGGAGCTACATGAAGAGAAGAGAGCAATGCAGGCAGGAACTGGGGCACTCTGGAACTGAGCCCGGAACTTGGGAATAAAAGGAAAGATACTGAGGTTCAAAGGAAGTGCCCAAAAATCATTGAAATGCAGAAAGCAACCAGACCCAACTGCAACTCCTGAGCAACATGCCCTGGACCCATGTCCTTGTAATGTGAGGGCAATGGGCGAGTGCAGAGAAAACTGGCACAAAACTGTGTAGCTCCACCCTGCCTCCACTTCCAGCCCCGCCCCTCGCACCAGCCCTCTGTACACATTAACACCCCATACCAACGGGTCGCTGTCTCTCCCTCTGGACACAGCCTGCATTCTCCCTTGAATGCAGATTCCTTTCTTGACCCCACTTTCCTTGAACATGTATCTACTTTCCTAAATTAACCTGTCTGTGCTTTTGACCTCCAGGTACTGAAATTCTTTTCCATCATGTATGCCAAGAAACCCACTGATCAAACTCCTTACAGTTTCCAAGGCCACTTCTCCAAAGGGGAGGAGAGGGCCCCTGCCCAGCCCACCCCAACCCTGGGAGGACTGTGAGGGATGGGATAGTCACCTGATCTGTTCCTGGCCCAGGGAAAATCCTTCGGAGAGTCTCCCCTGGCTTCCGCTGAGCATGGTTTCTCTGGGGCCTGGCCAGCCAGGGAAGGGGCAGAATCGAGGGGTCACGCGACCATCTCATGTGTGGATCACAGATGGATGCATGAGGGCAGCAGCAGCTGTTCCACCTTTCTGAATCTTTATTAGTCCTAGACGACCCTAGGTTGCCCACCTAGAAGTCTGACCACTGGACTCAGTCCAGTGTTGTATCTAAGAAGGAGATTTCCCATTTTTACAATAAAATATACACATACACACAAAAACGCTAAAGGGACACAGCAGCAGATGCTAAAAGGGAGTCTCCACTGTAATCCCCAGCCCCTAGCCTCAGTCCAAGCGTACATTTAGGCATTAAAAGGGTTTGGTGCTTGAGTGGGAAAAAGTGCAGCCTCCAGTAAAGAGAAAGGCTAAGCATGGGGACCCAGGTTCGTGAATGTCCTGCAGCAGGCACACAGCCTGCAGTGTGCAACCTCCTGGCCTAGCGGCTCTGCTACAGCCCAATTAGGCGACTAAAGAAGAAACCCAAGTGGGGGTCCACAGTTTGGCCTTCTCCACTGCATCGACTAGGCTGCTTCCCATGCGTTCAGCATCCCCCACACACCTCATGCTCCTATCATTCCCTGAGTGCCTGGAGCCATGTGGTACCCCACCCAGCCAGCTCCAGGGCTGGCTTTCATAACAGGTACTAAAACACAATGATTAGGTGACAAACCTCATTTGCCAGGAGGCAACATGCAGAGTCGTAACCAGGCCTGGCTCCATGGGAACATGACTATAAATTGTTTCTGACAGTTGTGTTATTTCACGGGAGCATTACCCACTCTCTCGTATACATTTCTAGAAAGATCCTGACACACAGCCCTGCTTGACTGCCTGCCCCACAAACTGACTAACCACAAGCTAGTCACCAGGAACACAGCCTGTCCTCTGCAAGAGAGACACCCACACACACACCCAAGAACCCATCAGCGGCCTCAGGATGCACTGCTCCAGGCAGGAGCTGCTAGGCTCTGACCCTTAACTTAGTGGTCAGGGCTTTCCAGGGACTCCATCCTGTAAAAGGCAGACAGCTCCCAACCATGCTTAGCCAGCTGTGACATCATGGAAACCTGGGCTGAAAAGGTGACAGGTGCTTCCCTGAAATGAGGAGCACAACCATCACTACAAATGGCCCTGGTTGCCCTGGAGAGAAGGGAGGCCGATGACCAGAACTGCCAAGGAGCAAGAGTGGACTGGCACTTACAGTTCTGAATGACCACCACATTTTCTCATTCACCTTAGTCTTCTAACAGCCTTTCCCTTTCTCTTTGGGAACGTTCTCCAATTCCACAGAGTCTTAAGAGTAGTGAGGCACATGGCTCGAGCTGGCCAGTGAAAACACCTTCCCTGATAACACTGATTAGTTCTTGGGTATGCACACAGCCAGCCAGGTTGCCCCTCACCTTGGCAGTATAAGTTGGTTTATGTGTGGGCACAGGATCCAGCCTGGGCCAATCAGGATAGCCCTGTACATCTTTTAGCACTAATTGGCACTTGGGTGGGCACATGACCCAGGTTAGGTCATTAAGAGTCCTCTGAGGATCTCTTCCCTGGACTGCAGGGGGAACAGATTCTCTTTGCCACTTCTGCTAAGCAGGAAGACTCTGGCCAAAAAAAAAAATTTAAAAAAAATGAAGTCAGGCAAAACCACAAAAAGATACTCCACAGTCCAGACCAGCCTTCCCTGAATCATCTTTGAGCAAAGGCCAAGGTGAGTTGGATCCATGACCCACACAACTGATAGAGCCTTAGCTGATATTCATTCAGAAAGCCTCCTGATCCAGTGGGACCAGGAGCCCCCAGCACAAGCCCCCGGAGGGCTAGTACACTATCGGAGCACCATGGTTATGCATCCACAAGGGTGCTTCCCCTATTTTCCTTATTGGAGCCCAATTCAATCTTCCACACCCAACACAATGGGCATTGCTGTCAGGAAGGACCCTTGAGGCTCCAGCTGGCCCAGGACCCCTCAACTGTGTACTGTTCCTTCATTCTTTGTCCATCACAGCCCTCACTGGCCTCCCCTCTTCTTTCCACTCCCACTGTGAGCTCCTGGGACTCTGAGACCAGGTAAGAGTCACCTCCACAGTCCTCATAGCCCCTGGCACATGGTAGGTGCTTACACATGTTTACTGCATGGATTAGGAAGAGGCTGAGGTCACCCATAGTGAGCACCTAGCATGGTATGTCCCATACCTGGGTTATTTTTTTTTTATGAGAGTAATAGAGAATTGATTTTTTTTTTCATATGGTTTTTTCCTCCACTTGTATATGTGGTACTGGGGATTGAACCTGGGTCCTGGGGATTGAACCTGGGTCTTTGTGCATACCAGGCAAGCGCTCTACCACTGAGCACCTCTCCAGCACCGTACCTGTTTTAACTCACACAAAACCTGCCTGGGTGGCAGGTTCTGTGTTTATCCTCATATCACAAGGAAAGTGAAGCTCAGGGATCTTTAGAAAAGTCAAAATTTGGAAGGTGGCAGAGCTAGGACTGAGATCTAACTGGTCTGCCTCAAAGAGCTGTCTCTCTGTTCCTCTCTCCATGCGAAGACAAGCTCATGCAGTCACCATGTCTACCACGTACCCCAGAACCCACACGGCACATGGCCCAGGAGACTCCACTATGTGTCTATAAAAATGAGCAAAAGCCCCTGAAGTACCTGGGCATCTCCTAGGAGCCTCCAGGAGTCTTAAATTCTGCACAAAAGTCTCTTGAGCTGCTGGGAAATGGAGGGAAGGGGGAGGGGAGGCATAGAACAGGAGAAGCTTCTGAGGCTGGCAGAGGCCAGGCCAGGGCACCTCAAAGCCCCAGTTGGAGTGTGTGGGTAGGCACACACTTGACCTTGGGGAGTGGATTCAGTGATTACCCAGTGCTGGCTCCAGCCACGCTAATTAACTTGCCGTCCCAGGGGTGCAATAGTTCCTGCTGCACCCGGTGGCTGGGCCAGACAGGCAGAGTCGCACTGCACGATGAACACCAGGGAAGAAATCTCAGGTCTGCACCTCCCTCTGGGGAGAAGGACCTGACGGTGGCCCTCAGGGATGGCGGCACAGTGCACCCTGAGGGACGAAGCTGAAGAACAAAAGAGGAAATAAGCATAGGAGGAAGGCTAGGAGTCAGCGGACTGGAGGTGACCTCAGGAGAAGATCCAAGGATCCTCCAGGGGCCATTCAGGCACATGACAACGTCATGCGCCAGGCTTAGCAGCCAGCTCAGAGGCACTCAGTCATCCATGCAACCTACACTGATTGAGCACCTGCTGTGTGACAGGCACAGTGCTGGACAAGGGGGACTCAATCGACAGCCATCCCTGCCCTCCCGAAGCTTCCACTTGGGAGGGGGTAAACAAGCAGCACAGGGAAGTCGTCTAGATGGGGACATGTTATAAGGAGAGGACGGCCCTGGAGAAAGGCAGGGAAGTGCAATAGGAAATAGGACGGAATTCTAAATAGAAGCCAGGAAGAGCTCACCAGAAGCACACCTGGTGTGCGGGGACAGTGAGCCTCCCAGATGCTTGAGGGAAGTGTCCAGCAGCAGTTGGAAGGCTCCAGGGGAGTCAGGTGGAAAGGTGGAGCAGAAACTAGAGGATGAACAAGGGGAGGAACACGAAATGCAGAAAATACGCAAGACCCACTCGGAAGCACCATCATTCCACCACCAGGAAGAGGAGAGGAGAAGTGGGCAGAGATGGAGGGAGGAGAGCCCCTGATTGCTTCCCTTCCTCCAGAGC
>PVKS010011920.1:0-41343 GCA_004027875.1 Aplodontia rufa | reverse complement strand
AAAGGCCAGTGTTATTTGCTTCTCCAGAGCCCATCCAGCTCAGATCGCCTCCTAACTGAAGACCACAGGAAGCCCCTGGACCCCTCACTTCAGCCTCTCCTATCTAATTTCTACAGCAGACCAATCCAGTCCAGCTACTCCAATCCTCTGCTGAAGGGAGCCCTCCAACATAGACACACACGCGCGCGCGCACGCACACACACACACACACACACACGCACAGAGACCTCTTATGCTTTTTACATTCTTTCCTCTGGGATTTGCACATGCTGTCTCCACTCCCATTGCTGTCCCATCTTTTCCCCAGCAAAGTCCTCCTTATCCTTCAGGCCTCAGTTCCTACTGTAGGGACCCTCCCTGATCCCCCAGGTCCATCTTTAAATTATAAGCCCCTAAAACTCAATAGTAAACGGGAAAAAATGCTCCAAGAATAGATAGAAAACCCCTGCTGCTGACCGAGATCCAGACACGACATACTGGTGGATGCCCCAGGGCCTCCACTGCCCACTGAGCCAGCCAGAAGGTGGCAGAGAACACAGTGGATAGCTCCATGGTGCTGCTCCACACACGTCTCTCCGGAAAGTCCTGCTCAGAGCACTGTTTGACTGAACGGCCTTAGAGGTGGCTTTTCTGTGGGCTCCCCTGCCAGGGCCCCAGCCTGAGCATCCATCCCCTCTCTCACAGCTTCTAGAGCTAGGCCATTCCTCATCAGCTGTAAATACCAGGCATGTGGTGAGAGATCATGTGTCGAGAAATCTTGGTCACATTTTGCAACATGTGGTCTCTCTCTGTGGGCCTGGCATTTACATCTGTGGAGTTGGTGCCCTCTGCAGTGGGGTGATAGGCCAAGGTTAGTCCTGTCCCTGTTCCCACCCCTGCCTGCCCAGAGAGGGAACCTCAGCTTGGAGGGTCTGGGGGGTGGGGGAGGGGGATTCCAGAGTTTCCAGGCCTGAGAGCTCTGAGCCAGCAGTTCTTATTCAGGAGCCCAGATTTACAGATCTGGATTGTGCCATGAAGAACCTTAACCTGGGATTCTATGCCAGGCCTTCGAAACCTAGCCAGGAGTTCAAATGTTACAGCACTAATTCTAGAAGTTCTATCATGGGTGGGAAGGGGATCCTAAATTTGAAGTTCTTGCCTGGGAGGGTCTGTAAGGAAGAGCCACTCTGGGATTTTCCAAGTGAGGGTCCACTGTGCTCTTCTGAGTTTTGCCCACCCCAGCTTTCTCCTGAGCCGCTAAGGAAATTCTAATCACCCCCCCTCACCACTGTTAAGAGGTGCTTGGCCAAGGTAGGGCTCCAATCCCAATGCCCTGAGTATTCCAGGAGCAGGGACAGGAATGGAGCCCTGAAAAGCTGAACAGCCCTCAGGTTGGAGGGCATGTCCCCCTAGGAAATAACATAGATGTCCAGCTGCACACAATGGCACAGTCAGCGTCCGAAACCAGAGAGGGCAGCAACTAGCAAAGATCACACAGCACTACCAGTCAATCTTCAGGTCTGAGTCCTGGTCCTAGCGATGCCTCAGCCCCAGGCCAGAGGAACCAAAAGGATATCAGGGTGGAAATCAAGAGTGAATCCCACCCTCCCTCGCAACACACACACATACCCAAACTGGGTTCTCACCCAACGGCATCAGGATCAAAGAGCCTTTTCTGGCAAATCCACTGGCCTCACTGGGCAGTCCCACTCAGATAGGTGGGCTGGACCATGGGTACCATGAACTGGCCTGTGGGGCAGCAGAAAGGGCAGACCAGGGATGGGGGGGCTGTTTCTCAGGACAGAGTGTGGAAGGCAGAGAACGGAGATTTTCCTGGGCCCAGCCCAGCCTCCAGGAAGTTCTGGGGAGCCACACTGCTTCCCTACCCAAGGTCAGGCTGCACCAGTGCCTTAGTGAACATCACCAGCACCCAGCCTGTGTGCAGCCCAATTCTGGGAAGCACTGACCATTAGAAAGGTCTTATTTGAGAGGCATGTGCGTACATGTTTGCTCCTCTGGAAAGCACAAGTTCTTGAAGAATAAAGACCACCAGAAACAAAAAAAAAAGAGGAAAGACGGTGGCTTTCCAGGCGGTGCGTGCTGAAACTTAGGGTCTGGACCAAAGCAGGCACTCAGGGAATGAATGAACGGGTGGATGAAGGGGGGATGCACCTTCCCTTTCTCACAGCCCGCTGGAGGAGCAAGGCAGCAGTGCTTCAGCTGCATGCGCATTCTCCACACTGCACATCACTTGGACTTTTTTTTTAAGGAGAGAGAGTGGGAAAGAGAGAATCAACTTTTTCATTTATTCATCTGACCTTTGTTTCTCTGGCACTTAGTTGTGTATGTGGTGCTGGGGTTCAAACCCAGGTCCTTGCACATGCAAGCACTCCAACCTCTGAGCCACTGCTCCAGCCCCCATCACGTGGACTTTAAAGCCATATTTTTGAGACAAAATGCTCAGAATTCCATGCAGGAATTCAGGTTGGGGTTTCAGCAGACACATGTTCACCTCCTTCTAATATAACACAGTCTCCCAATATTCATCCTTAAGCTACCTCAATGCTAATTTTCTGGATTTCTATATGTAAAATAAATCACTTAACAAAAAAATCTGTATCTACAGTATATGGAACAAAAGAAGATTTCAAAGCCCATTAACTCACAGAGATGGTATGTTACTGGGAGAATATGGGCTGTATAATTAAAACAATTTAAATCCGATTATAAAAAGACAGTGGGCTTCACCGCCTGCCATCATCTCACTAATGGAAAGAAAACCAATATCTTGAGGTTTTTTCTTTTAAATTACTGTAAAATTATGAATTAGAACACGCGCATACCACCGCTTCACTGCTCTGTTACTGATGAGATGAAATACTCCTTGCAGGGAAATGTTCCTTACAGAGAACTTAAGCCACCGTCAGCACAGGGCCCTGCTGGGGGTACACAGCAGTGTCTGGCGGCTAAGACCCCCGCGTTGAGAAAGGAGGTGGTCCCCATGACAGCCAATGTAGAGTATCCTCCCTGGAGACCCCAGTCTTGGAGTTAGTGATGCCTGTCTCCCCATATCCTCTCTCCACTGCCCTACGCCAGGTGAGCAGGAACTGCCCCAGGGCAGGGAAATGGATCAAACCACAGTTCTTGGCACAGCAAGGGACCCCTCCTTATGGAGCAAAAGTGTGCATTTCAGTTCAAACAGGGTGAGCACATCTGGGCTGTGCTGAAGGAAGTGAACGGTGAGAGGCCCCATTAGCCAAGCACTGACTGGGAGGGAAGGAGGCCATGTGGCCACACCCAGCCCTCAGGCCGTGTCTCCACGAAGGGCTGCCCTGGCTGTCTAGCTCTGGCTGCAAGTTAGCAACACCCAGGAAGCTCTTGGTACTAGTGTCTGAGGCCAGGGTCTGCTGCACCCACTAAAGTCTAGCACAGTAGCTAGAACAGGGTCCACCCTCTGTAGATGTATGGGCACCTACTATTTGCATGTCCTTTCTATATACCATTCTTTCAGAGTGTCTAAATAACTCTTCAAGGTAGATGTGGGTGTTTTCATTTTATAAATAGGAAAACTGAGGCTTGAAAGCATAGGTGAATATGTCCTTAATCATATAGCTAACAAGAGGCAGCGGTGGGCTGGGAGCAGTGGCTCATACTTATAATACCAGTGATTTGGGAGGCTGAAGCAAGAGGATCACAGGTTCAAGGGAATCTCGGCAACTTAGCCAGATTATCTCAAAACAAAAAATTTTAAAGGGCTGGGGATGTACAGCACCCCTGTATTTTTAATCCCCAGTCCTGAAAAAAAAAAAGGCAGAGGAGGCATTCAGTCCAGCCAGAACATTGTCCAATGTTAAACACCACTCAGGAACTTCCCAACACCTCCAAAACCCCACCCAGCCCTACATGTTCCCCACACCAGGCCAGAAGCCAAAGCAAGAGTCAGTTGCCGCCCCTGAGCCCCTCCAAGTCCAGCACTGTCATCAGGAGTCAAAGGGAGACTAGAGCAGCAGCCCCTCCTACACCAGCCTTTTAGGGCATAAGTATATTTGTAGAGATATGATTTGCACACGCCCTGAAATTCCACCATTGGGTCATTCTCATAAGTCTGGAAGAATTTAGGTCTCTTGACAACTTTATTGGCCCACGTCACATCCTCTCAGCCCACCTTCTATCCTGCTGCTGTGGCAACCAGCTGCACGCAGGTGAAATGGGGAAGTGCCGCACCTCTGCTCCCCAGGGGCCTCTCTGCTGGCACCAGGTATGAACCCGCCCAGCTTGGATACCATCAGATTGTTATATGCATGTATGAAATTGTCACAGTGAAACCCATTATTTTGTACAATTAATATGCTCTTATAATTATAATAATAAAAAAAGAACAAGCCCAGCCAAGCTGCTGTGCAAACCTGGAACAGCTGGTGAGAGAGCACCCTCAGGCTACTGACCAATGCACAGAGGGCTGGGTAGGCTGGTAGGCAAACAACCCCCCTTTTCACCCAGATGGATAATCCGAGAGGCATTGTTCATGGCTCCTTGGAGGACCCCAGTACAAATTAGCCCCAGTTGCCCGTGTCCATGACCAGCTCCAGCTGGCTTTCCTTCCTGCCCAGATTCACACTTCCTATTCCTTCAGAGGATGATCCAAAGAATGCCACTGGCCAACATGTGAGCCTGTGTCTCTGGCTCTGGTCTACATGGAGCAGCCCCTGCCTCAGATGTCATAGGAAATGCAGGTACCCTTGTCAGAAGCCGTCACCATCTCAACAGTATATTACTAAAGTGACTCTGAGAGTGGCCTAGCTTGGGTGGGAAGGATCAGGGCCCTCCAAGAGGGGAAAAGAAAGAAGCCTGAGGCTACCATATCTACCACCAGTCTTTGGGTAAACTGGGGACTCTGGGCCCTGCCCCTAAACTAGGGTGCGGGCCAGCATTCCCAGAATGGCTGGGCAGTCTGCTCCTTCTTTTGCCCTCCCCATAGGTCGGTCAAAGGCCTGGCCTGCACTGCACAGAAATCCTGGAACCTCCAAGTCTGGCTTACTCTGAATCTGGGTCCTCATGGTCAAACCTCAGGCTGGGCCCCCACGTCCAGAGCAGAAGCCTGAAGAGTCAGGGGTGAGAAGCTGAGCAAACCCATGGCTTCCCTATCCCTATGGGCCTCTTTTCTCAGCTCTAGGCCTAGCTCCAGGTAGACATGACTCTAGGCTCTGATGTCCTCTCTGTGGCCCATAGCCTGCAATCCACAGTGAGCTCACTCTCCCAAACCTGAGCCACTCCTGTAAGTTTTACAGAGAGCAAGTCCAAATGCTCCTGCAGATAGCGCCAGGACAGTCTTCCTATGCCCAGCAGCCCTGGGCAGCTTACCACCTCCACAATCTGTTGCCCACCTTTGAGCCTTTGCTCCAGCTTCCCATTCTTCACCTGACCAGCCCCGGCACCCACACTTAAGACAGCTCAGGTTCCTCTTCTTCCAGGAAGCCTCCTCTGGTTGCTGCCAACCCAAGTTAAATTGGGCTTGTGCTCCCATGGCCCCTGGGCTGCCTTCATTCTCTTGTGGCACACATCATACTAGACCCAGCTGGCTGCTCTGCCACATCTAGTTCTGTGCCACAGCACATAGAGCAGGCAGCCAGGAGCACCAGGCACTGACCACCACTGGATGAGGCCCATCCCAGAGAGTGGTCTCTGCAGGGATAGACACCATGCTCTCAGTCCCATAAGGAGGCTCACATGTCCCCCTGGGCCACTGCCCCCTGCTTTCTCCAGCTGAAGTTAATAATTTTAAAGTAATTAAGTTCAGCAAACCGTAACTGATAGAATAAGGACTGGTAGTGGCTGGCAGAGCTGTCACAGCCTTGCCCCCTCCCAGGCCTGGGTTTAGAAGGCAGCTGGGCAGGGCCTGACCATCCCACAGCAGAAACAACCTCTCCTAGCAGCCAGCCACCTAATGAGACATCAGGGGATTTGTTAATGATATTACTCAGGGCTCAGTTCTGCCTCACGGCACAGAGGACTTCTGTTCAATTATTTGTGGGTGGCAGGAGCCAGGCCCTTGCTGATAAGGTAGTCCCTCCAGGTATGGCTGCAGCCCAATGTCTTGGGGTCCTCAGCAGTCCTGGGCAGCATCCCCACTGGTGAAGGATAAACAAAGGTAGTCTGAGACATGGGGCAAGGCCAGGCCTCATGTTGCAGACCAGGGCTCCTCCCCATCTCCTAGAAACTGGATCCCCGCAAATGGGCCCAGCTGAAGGAAGGGAGCAGAGATCTCTGCCCATGATGTGATGTGGATGGGAAAGGCCCACTGGGGTAGAGAAGGCTGAGACAAGAGCCAAGGACATGGGCTGCAACTACACATAAAGCAAGGGCAAGTGTGAGGCCCAGGCCCAGCACCCTGCCCCACTCCTGCAACCAGACCTGTGCTTCATGCACAGTGGCTGGGCGGGGAGGGGGGGGGTGCCTGCAGGGATCAAAGCCCAACAGAACAGGGTTCCTGCAGCCACTTCAGGAGCTGAAGAAGCTCAGGGAGCAGCAAGCTCTACCACCAGGGCATTAGACCCTGGCTCCTACAGGACTTGAGGGGAATAAAGTGAAGTTAGGGCACAGCACACCCTCAGAGACCCTCAGGATGGGGTTGGAGGCAAGGTACCAGGTCTGCCCCACCAGCCTGGCCCCCTTCCTTCCCTCCCTGCTCCCCAACATCCACAGTCACCCAGTTAAGCTGACTGTTCCCTGCAATGCAAGCTCTCCCATCTCAAAGACTCCTGGCCAGAAGGGCAGCACAAGGGACCTTCCTCCAGAAAGCCTCTGGAGCTGTCCCCACCTCAGAGCTCACCACAGGGCCTTCGCTTCCTAACCTCGAGGCTCCAAAATGAGGTTTCACATCGCTGTTGGGCGCTCCTGGAGCCCACTGAGAAGGCATGTCCTAAAAGTGGGTGTGGCTCTAGGGCTCCCAGGTCACTTCCCCCTTAGCCCTTCCCAAGTGCTGTGGGCAGAGAAGCACCAGCTGCTCCAAATGAGGCCACACTTGTTCTGTGGGCCTGGCACCCTTTCTCTTCCTTTGCTAACCCCAGCCATGTCTGCTCTACCCCTCCTGATCTCAGTCCAGGGGCCAGGAAAAGCCCCCAGGCCTGGCCAAGCAGGGCGTTCCACTCCTCTGACACCAGGATTGATTTGGGAAGGAATTGATTGGTCCTCCTGCCAGGTAACCCTGAGACTTATTTAGAGAGTATGTGTGTGTGTGTGTGTGTGTGTGTGTGTGTGTGTGTGTGTGTATGTTTACTGGGGATTGAACTTAGAGCCTTGCACATGGTAAGCAAGTGCTCTACCATTGAGCTATATCCACAACCTTTTTTTTTTTTAACCTATTTTGAGATAGAGTCTCACTGAGTTGCCCAGGCTTGACTCAAATTTGCAATTCTCCAGCCTTAGCCTCCCAAGTGGAAGGAATTATAGGTGTGCACCACTATACCTGGCCACTGTGAAACCCTTGTTAAATAATCCCATGGGGAGGGCCCAGGGGCTAGACTGAGTAGACATCAGCCTTCAACAGCTAGGAAGCTGCCTGGGAAGGAAGCCAATCAAGGCAATAATGGAACAAAAGACATGAAGATAAATGTGGAGTCTTATGGATGGATACTGCTGGATCTAGCTATGCCTGAAGTTTGAAACCTCTGTCTTTTCCATTACATGGCTTAATAAATATTCCTGCTTTGCTTAGGCCAGAATAAACGTTTCTGACACCTACATAACTAACTTGAGGTTTTTTATTTTTTGTTTTTGTTTTTTGTTTTTTTGGTACCAGGAATTGAACACAAGAGCACTTAACCACTGAGCCACATCCCCAGGCGGTTTTTATTTTGAGGCAGGATCTCACTAAGTTGCTTAGGGCCTCACTAAGTTGCTGAGGCTGCCTTTGAACTTGTGATCCTCCTACCTCAGCCTCCCAAGTTGCCGGGATTACAAGCATGAGCTCACTGCACCCAGGTAACTTGACTATTATGGAAGATGATTTCAGACCCACAGCAGGTTTTCCCTAGTATGAAGTTAGGGGCTGATATTTTTAGATGCCATTCCAACAAATGCACATGTGAGCAACAATTTTCTCATGGGCCATGAGAGGCAGAAACCCTCCACCCTGATTACAGAACTGTGGCTCCATCACCTACTCTACCGTCCTAGTGGGGTCTTCTTAGCCCCTCTCAAGGAGGGAGTCTCTGGGAAGATGAACCCTAGACTCACTCACCATTGGGGTCTCAGACCATCTACCTGTGTGTGCTGTAAGCTCATCAGGTCACACAAATGTGCCCACCTGTGCATGTGTAGGTCCAACATGCACATGCCAGAAATAGCCACACAATGCTCAGTTCACCCCTGCAGGTGCCAAGGCCTATAGATGCCTATGAATCCTGAGATGCTGAATTTGTGACGCTGTGATCTCAGAAGCATATGCAGGGGCCAGTCACCAACTAAGACATGATGGGATAGATGGCACAGCAGCAACGAGCAGAAAGAGCTGCAGGAAAAGGCCTCCTGAAGATTGCCCTGACTGAGACCAGGAGGAGATAGGGTTGTGAGCTCCAAGGGAGGAGGGGTGGAGGCAGTCAGGCGAGAACAGGGACAAAGCCAGGCACTCCACAAAATCATGAGGCCTTGAATGCTAAGCATAGGAGTCATCCTGCAGGCCCAGAAGCCACAGGTGCCCAGCCAGACATAAGTGTCAGGAAGATGCCCTGGGACCCAAGCATACCCATGCAAATGCCACGTCCTGTCCCAGAGATGAGACCGGATCTGCCCTCCAGGAGGGTCCCTGGAGCTCTTGCCGTTTCTGATCAGTGGGTGCTGAGCCTCGTTACTGATCTCCTCATCCTCCCTTTAATGAGATTAATTTTCTTGGCAGGAGCTAAGTAGCCTGGCACAGTCAGACCCCCCACCCCAAGCTGTGCTCCAGCAGTTTCTCTTGATAAGATTTTGATCATGAACAACAGAGCTTCAAAGCCCCTCCACCTCTACTCCCCAGGAGGGATGAAAAGCCTGCTTCCTCAGAGGTCAAAGTGGCAGCAGTGACAGCTGCCCGTGTCCTAGCACATGAACACAGCTCACCAGCTCCTGGAGCACCCACTGAGGGAGGCACTGGAGGGAGTGTGTGGGCAGCACCCCAGCCATGCTCAGAGCTGCCATGTTGGCTGGCCTCAGTGGCTCCGCACCCCCACTTCCCCTTCTACCTTCAGGGTCCCTTTCTCTTGTCCTAACCTGGAAGGGCAGAGGATAGGACAATCCCAGCCCATTTCACACATGTGAAAACTGAGGCTGAGGCACTGGGAGATGGAGGGGCAGCTCCCAAGCCCACTGGAGAATTCTCAGGCTGGAGAGGAAATAGAAACACAGGTCCTAGAGCCCAGGGCAACTTCTATTTCCCCTGCACAGCCTGCCTCCCATTCCACTCACTTCTGCCCACACTGGCACACAGCTGGCATGCAGCAGAGGCTGGATGAAACTTTCTCACTCCACCCCATGAGCATGGGAAAGTCTCCCCTCAGCCCTAATCCTTTACACAGGGCCTTGGAAGGCCCCTGAATGAGCAGATGGCCACTGCAGGAGGCAATGCCATAGCTCCCATCTTTCCTTTCCCATCTTCAAATCCAGAAGCTGACTGATAGCAAGGGCAGCACAGTTGCCTTTAGGTGTCAGGACAGGGCTGCTGGCAATGCAGCAAGCCTCCAGGCCCACAAGGCACATGCTACCAGGTAGTCCTGAGCATGATGGCAGAACCACAGCAGCAGCTTGCAGAGGTTTCAGAGAACAGAGTCCCATGTGTCTGCCTGTCCCATCACCCATCCAGGGCCATTTACTGAGCACTTATAACTGGACACACACCAGATTTGTCTCTGGAGACTTAACAATGAACAAAACAGAACTTCTCTGCCCTCATGGCCCTGATGAACAAATAAATTAATTTATTAATAAATAACAATTAATTAATAACTCAAGTCTGCAGTTGGGGAACCATGCAAAACAAAAAGTAAAAATGCTTTGATAGGGAAAAATGGGGGGCCAACTTGGAAGCGTCTGAAGGCTAAGAAGGTACCCATTATACAAAGGCCTTTCATATGGTAGGGACCGTATGTGCAAAGGTCCTGGGGTAGATGCATACTTGCCCTGTTGGAAGAGTAGGAAAAAGGCCAATGTGGCCAGAGAAGTGAGATCAACAGAAATGGCATCAAAGAAACAGGTAAGGTCAGCTTTTGTCAGCATACTTGTGCAGGCCCTGGAAAGGGTCTGAATTTCATTCTTAGTACAGTGAGAAATCATTGAATGGTTTCAGCAGGAGAGAGAAAGATGATTAGATTGATTTTTCAGATAATCAGCCTGCTGCATGGACAGCAGCCTGGAGGGAAGGACAAACATAGGGAACAAGAAAAAATTAACCTCAGGAGTCCAGGCCAGGGCTGGGGAGAAAGAGAGGACATAGGAGTGCTGGGTGACAGCCAGGGATCAAGGGAGCATCACATGCACAGCAGAAGGCTAGGCAGAGAACAGCAGAGTGCTGGCATGGCTGCCTACCCTTAGCCTTTCCTAAGGTGCTTAACCACTGAGCCACATCCCCAGACCTTTTTATTTTTCGTTTTGAGAGAGTCTTGCTAAGTTGCTTAGAGCTCACTAAGTTGCTAAGGCTGCCTGTGAACATGTGATCCTCCTGCCTCAGCCTCCTCCTGAATCGCTGGGATTGTAGGTGTGCATCACCATATCCGGCACATCCCTCTTTCTTGAGTAAAGGTTTCATAGTTACAGCAGGAGGGGACGCTGAGCAGCAGTGTCCACTTGGGCTTCCTGCGTGTCAGCAGAGCACCCAGAACAAGCAGTTATCGTCTCTGTCCCTCTGCACTAATGAGATAACATTATGAGGAAAATAAACATCCGACCTCTTCACTGAGCACTTCCTTGGTGCCAGGCATGGGCTAAGTCCTCCATTGTCATAACTTCGTTTGGTCCTTAAGACAACATATTAGAATCACCAGTATTTTACAGGCAAGAAAGCCTAGACTTAGCAAGGTAAGTCCCTTTTGAAGGTACATCTGTGTTCAGATGGGCAGTGAGGCAGAGACAAGAGGATCGCAATTTCAAAGCCAGCCTCAGCAAAACAGTGAGGCCCTAAGCAACTTAGCGAGACCCTATCTCAAAATGAACAATAAAAAAGGTAGGGGATGTGGCTCAGTGGTCAAGCACCCCTGGGTTCAATCCCTGGTACCAAAAAAGGAAAAAGAGGGGCAGTGACAAAAATTATACCAAAGAAAACAGGGAGAAAAAGAAAAACAAGCTCCAGAATATATAACCTGAAAATTCTTTGAGGGGCATGCAGCTGTTTTTAAACACTTAAAGGTTACATGGCAGAGAGAATTTGGGCTCAGCATAAAGATCTATCAGAGATGAGAATCATCCATCCTCGGAGGCACACAGATCCAAGGATCTTCTGGTCCAAGAGATTTGGGCACTAAGGCCCTGGAAGGGCAGGGCTGGCCTCTACTCCCTAGATTACTCCATGCCAGACCAGGTGTAGGCCACACCAGCGTTCTCCATAGCACTTCCTGCTTCTGTCTTAGTCATCTAGGGGTGCTCTAACAAAAGACCACAGACTAGTGCCTTAAAAGCCATAAATGTAGTCTCACAGTTCCGGAAGCTAGAAGTCCAAGATCAAGGTATCATTCTGATCACTTCCTGGCTTGTGGA
The DNA here is from genome assembly GCA_004027875.1 of Aplodontia rufa. Classification (NCBI taxonomy): domain Eukaryota; kingdom Metazoa; phylum Chordata; class Mammalia; order Rodentia; family Aplodontiidae; genus Aplodontia; species Aplodontia rufa. The sequence continues at coordinate 29,643 of PVKS010011920.1, read as the reverse complement.
TGACCTACTGTGTCTTCACATAGCAGAGACAGAGAGAGAGCAAGTTCCTTGGTGCCTCTTCTTATAAGGACACTAATCCCATCACGAAAGCCCCACCCTTGAAACCTCATCTAAACCTAGTCATCTACCAAGGCCCCTTCCCCACATGCTATCATATTGGGAGTCAGGGCCTCAATGAGTGGATTTTGAGAAGCAAATATTGTGTGCATAGCCCCTCTGGACCTTCACTCAGCCTGACCTTGACTTGCAGTACTCTGTGACCTTTGCTGACCTGCACACTGAGGAAGATCCCTAAGGATGACACAACTGAACTGAGACCTCAAAAAACTCCAGGAAGAAGGTGCCAAGTGAGAGGGCTGGTGGAGCCCCAAGTAGCCTCTGGAACTCCTGCCTATTTCTGCTGAATGTGCCCAGGCAGCATTAAACAGCCTCCCTTGTGTGTATACACACCACACACACACACACACACACACACATACACACACACACATGTGTGCAAAACACAAGTAAGTTCTGCCCAGATTCCAAGGACCTGATCCATCCCTCCTAGACAGTCCTACCTCCTCAGCACTGTCCACCACATCACCATCCCTCTGTCTAATGACCAGCCAGCCTATGTCTGGGGAACAAAGGCAACAGATGGCCTGTGTACCCCTGGCTCAGTGCTATGGGCCAGGAAGCCCTTGAAAGTCTTCACCAGGTGCCCAGGAGACACCTTGTGCTGGGGTTCAGGGTCTCATGCAGAGCCAGCCATCATTCCTGGGCCAGCTCCAGTTCAGGGCTCTGTGATAGGGAAGGACTCACCCTTAGGGCTCTTGCTCCAAGCTGGAAACATGCAGGACTGAGTTGTTTGGGCTACCAAAGCCCTTGGGAGAGGTGAGTGAGGGCAGGTGTCCTGGGATCCTCCCAGGGAAAGGAGACTACAGCCACCCAAGACTGAGGAGGAGTGACATTTGATATTTGAAGCCATGACAGGGAAGGTGGCACAAGTCCTAGAGCCAAGTTAAGTCAGAAAATGTCAGCATCTGGCTCCAATCAGATGAGGCACCATTGAAAAAAGCCCAGTACAGAGCTCAGGTCAGATCTCAGAGCTTTGGACCCAGAGCTTAAACCAGAGGCCAGAGTATGGCCCCTCTCTCACTCACTATGCCTCTGGGTGCTACTATGAAAAGACAAAAGAAAGCCCACTTCCCCAGCCCAGGAGCAGACCAGGAAAGACTCCAAACACCATAGGCAGCAGGAAAGAGCTGTCCAGGCCAGGCTAAGGTAGCACCCCTTCACAGACATTAAGACTGAGACTCAGAGAGAAGTGACCTTGACAGGACCACACAGCTAACCAGTCACAAAGTTGGGAATCAAACCCAGACCTGCCTAACACCTTTCCATCAAATGGAGCAAGGTATGTCAGCCCTATGGTCAGGTCCTAGTGGACAGGGCCAGACCAGTTGGATTCTGGCCACTCTGTAAAGTTGGAGCAGGCAAGACTACAGCGAGATTAAAATGCCATGCAGTGACAGACCACAGGTGCCCAGAGCCCTGGCCTGCACAGATGGCTCCAAGCAGTCTCCATATGACCTGTGTCATCAGTACCAACCTTCTTCCCTGCTCTCTTGAGACACCCAGAAAGGCCAGGGCTAAACTCCAAGCCACATGCTTCATCTGTTCTAAGTGGGGAGGAAGCTGCAGGAGATTACTCACACAGTCGAGCAGGGGCAGGAGGAGGGGGAGGCCAAGAGCCCCTTTGGGGACCACTGAGGCTAGTCATATCACAACCATCCCTTCTTCTTTCCTCAGCAGCTGCCCAGTACCTGGCCCTTGGCATTTCAGTGCATTTCCTTAATCCACCCACCACTGTCCTCTGTTTCATCATCCCCATTTGACATCAGGGGAAACCATGATAATTCACCCACAGTCACGGCAGAGCAGGGATGACAGCCCCAGTCTGCATGAGGGGGAGCAACCTGCCCCTGCTCAGCTCCTGGACACCACTGTCTGTTCCCAGGCAGAGCACTGGGGAAGGGGAAGGCTGAGCACAGGCTGAAAACAGGTACAGAGGCAGGTGGAGGTGTGGGAACAGGTGGAGGTGCAGCCACGGTGTCTGGCTGCCTTGGCTTGGGTCTAGTAAGCTCTCTTCCACTAGGTCCCACTTCCTAAAGATTTCACCATCACCCAACAGGGCTACAGGCTGACCACCAAGCCTGCAACATCTGGGCGTTCAGAGAGACACAAGATGCAAACTGTAACAGGAGTGAGGGAGGCAAACTGGAACGAGAGACTGTCTAGGGCCAATGTCCTGGATCTAGCAGGACGATGAAGCACAGCCTGGACTGAGGACTGCCCTGGGGCCCAGCTGGCAGCTCCCAGATTTTTCCCCTGGTAACTTGCCCCACCACAGCTTCGGCCCAGCCACAAGTAGAAGGGGGCCATCAACTCAACCCCAGGCATTGCCAGTGCTTCAGTTCCAAAAGGGAGAAGTCTGAGCCTTGTTCTTCCCAGCCCAGGACCATCAACCAGAAAACCTGCTGTTTATAGGTTGGGAAGAAGGATTTGAAGACCCCAGAAGATGAGATATTGGACACAGAACTAGCCCCATTCTGTGTTCACTGCCTGTCAGAGAAAGGGTTTGTCATAGGCCAGCCCATGGCAGAAACATAAGGGGTCTCTGCCCCAACCAAATGCTGCTATGTGAGAAAGTGGGTAAGAAGGGTCAGAAGAATTGGTAGGGGGACAAGGCCACAAGGCTAAGGCTGAGGCTGCGGGAAGCACAGATCCATCAAAGTCCAGATACAGATGCTGGTGCTATCTCTACTGGTAGCAAGGCTTGGAACCAATCTTTTTTTTTTCAAATTTATTTTATTGACATATAAAACTGTATGTATTTATCATGTACAACATAATGATTATATATATATATATATGCTTGTGTAACTGTTAAATCTAGCTAATTAACCATTGTATTACCTAACACAGTTAACACTTTTTGTAGTGGGAACATTTTTTAATATCTGCTCTTGCAGCATTTTTCAAGAATACAGTACATCATCATTAACTATACTTACCATCCTGTACAATAGACCCCTTGAACTTATTTCCCCTAACTATAATTATACTTTCTTAGACCCAATCCTCATTATATATCCATTTCCCCAGCCCAACCCCCTCCATACCCAAACACCCCAGTCTCTTCACCTCACTGCTTAGGAAGCAGCTAGCTCAAGGATCCTGAGAGCAGAGCCTGTCCAGACCCTAGTTTAGAAAGCATGAGATTGATAGCTACCAAAAAAGTATAGGCAAGAGCCAACAGGGTCTGGGGACCCAGGCTTCCTGGCTCAACGCCACACCAGAGGGCTGCACAGAGACCCAGAGAAGATGAGTAAATAGGAGTAGAAAGAGAAACAAGGGGAGAAACAGGTTTGGCCCAACCTAAAGTGGCTTTTTTTTATATTTTGCTTCTTGGTTCCTGCTGTTTTAGGGAATCACCAAGGAAGAAGCCTGTTTTGACAGATATAGGAAGTGGACACTTGTACTGTTCACCAAATATTTTCAGTTCTCCCCCTACCTCCTCTAGTCACATAGTAGAACTGTGTTTCCTGGACACCTTGTGACTGGCTGGGGCAACATGACAACTTTTGGTCAATGACTCGTAGGCAAAAGAGACATAGGTCACATTAAGGCTGAGCTCTCCTGCCCTCCCCCAAAAAAGAGCTACTTCCCCTCTGGAACAATAACTGACAAGAATCAGGCACAGTGAGCACAGGAGTCAGGTTTCCAATTGTCCAGTGATGAACATACAACATGGGAAGGAAATAAACTATCACATTAAGCCACTGAAATTCGGGGATTATTTGTTACTGCAGTATGACTTATTACTCCCTGACTGATACAATGAAAAACGCAGAACAAAACCAAAGGCTAGAAACAAATGGATATAGCCTAGCTAGCAAGTCTGAAAAAAATTACATCCAGGGATCAAACTGGGTTAAAAATATTTGGGAAAAAAAAAAAACCAGAACAGATCCAACATTCCAAGTTTTTAGTGACAGCATTTTTCTAAGGAGTTGTGTTAGCTTTCCATCACTGTGATAAAATACCTAACATAAACAACTAAAAAAAAAAGAAAGGTTTCTGTTGACTCAGAGTTTCAGAGGTTTCAGACCATGTTCAGTTGGGCTGTTTTTAGCACAGGTCATTATGGCAGGAGCACATGATGGAGAAGGCTGCTCACTTCAGGGTAGCCAGGAAGCAAAGAGAGAAAGGCAGAGTTGGGGTCACAATATTCCCTTCAAGGATATGCCGCTAGTGACCCACTCCCTTCCTCCATCACTTAGCAGGGCCACAGGCTGACCACCAAGCTTGCAACATCTGGGCCTATCAGAGACATATAAGATCCAAACCGTAACAGGAGTGAAAGTTTAAGAGAGGAAGGAGAAGGGATGCTGGAGGGGACAACCTGGCTCCAGCTGGGGGTTCTCAAGCTGGCAACTACAAGAATTTGGAAAGGTAGTCTGCTTTCCCCTACAAGATACACCTGTGAGTGCTAAGGGACAGCCTGAGCTGGCCTCCAAGGGAAGCCTGGAGAAATGGCCCCAGTGTGCTGCTCCAGGTGGGATGGTTGTTAGAGTCCCCATGTCACCAGTAGCAACTCAGAGGCAATGTGGGAAAGAATTATCTCACCAGACCTATGGCCTCCTACCCACACGCCTGGCATGGAGTGCCCATCTGCTCACTGCCAGATAAGCCCCACCTCTCAATCTGAGAAACAGAGTCAGGGCAATAGGGAAAACTGAAGGGAGCCTCCTGAACCCAAAATATGAGGTGTGTTTACACAGGTTTTTGTGCATATCCATGCATGTACGTGCACATGTGTTTATCTTCATAAGCACAGAGAAGTGACTCTAAAATGAACCCTAAGAGTACAGCTGAGGGAAGGCTGTAGCCATTCCTTTACACAGCCATGGGCTTGTGGGAGATCCAGAAAAAGGACTAGACAGTTCTAGTTCTCAGGACAGACAGTGCCCAACCAAACTCTAGCAAGGAATCATCCATGCCTGAGCCTCACCCATAGCCCCCTTCAGTCTTAAAGCATCTCTTGCCACAGCCCCTGAGGGGTCAAGAAGAGCACCGCTCCTGGGGTATAGGACAAGAAAGCAGAACAGACGGCAACAAGGACCCCAAGTGGGCACATGGGGGAGCAAGGAAGGCGAGGCTTTGAAGAAGAACCTTCCCTGGCAGAAAAGGGGGCTATGGGTCAATGTGACAGCCCAAAGTTAGTTTGGCTATTCCATCAGCAGATTCCTCCAGGAGCATCCTCACATAGAAGCAGAGAGCCCCAGAAAGGAAGTGGGCTCACAGGGAAGCTCACAGGGGAGTATAAAGAGGCCTTTCTGGCCTGCAGTGTGATACCCCCAGTGTGAGCTTGGTGGAATGTCACCAAGTGACTCTAGCTGGCCTCGCTGAGACCAGAGGATTCCTCCAAGCAAAAATGCAGTCACCGCGGAAGACTATCAAAGTGGAAAGAAAAGTGCAAGGTAATATCACACCCTCACTACAATGGGCACAGTTAGGTATGCCAATGTGGTAACAAAATAAAGGCCCACAAAGACATTCACCTTCTGTTCCCCCCCAACTGTGACTATGTTGGACTACATGACAAAAGAGAATAAAGGTTGCAAATCAGCTAACCTTAAAATAGAGACGTCACCCAGGTTATCTTAGTGGACCCAATACAATCACAAGCCTTCTTGAAAGGAGAAGGCAGAAGAGTGAGAGAAAAGGCCAGGCAGCCCGACCCTCCACTGTGGGCTGTGGAGACAGAGGAAGGGGGCCCAGGGCCGAGGAGTCCTACAGCCTTGAAAGCTAGAAAAGACAAGGACGCAACTCTTTACTAAGGTCTCCTGAAGAATCCAGCCTGATGACACCTTGATTTCAGCCCAGTGAGACCCATGTCAGGCTTCTGAACAGCAGAAGTGTAAGCTAAGTTTATGTTGTTTGAACCAACTAAATTTGGGGTAAAACTTGCATAGGTGCCAAGAGAAAACTAATATCACTGAGTGGATGGAACAATGGCAGCAGGCTTAGAGGGCTTTTTACAATGACAGAAGCATCACACTCAGAGCCCTTGACAGGTTCTCAATGAGGCTGCTAGCAGGGCTGTGAGGGCATGGCCTCAATGGAGCCTATAAATCTGAATGGAAGTGAAAGAAGACACCAGAGGTCTGGGAGGGAGACCCTCTAGCATGAGGTCTGGATACCAGCATGGTGAGTGAGGGACAAGGTAACCACCTAGAAGGTGACCCATGTGAACTGACCAAGACCTTTGGGAATGGCCATCAACAAGCCTATTGTGGGTGGTTTTTTTAATCTCATTGTTTCATTTTATTCTGTGAACAACAAGTTATACTTGGGTAATTTTTTTACCTTGTCCTCCTTTTATCTCTCTCTCTCTCTCTCTCTCTCTCTTTTTTGTGATGCTGGAGTTTGAATCCAGGGCCTTAAACATGCTAGGCAAGCACTCTACCACTGAACTACATCCCCAGCCCTAACCTTGTCTTCTTAAAAACACTTTTGTGCTCATTATAGCTAAAAGGAATACCATTGCCTCACATACATTCTTTTTTTCTGCCTCTTCCTTAAAATTGTTATCCTTCCACAATGGCAGATATATCTACAGCATATCCAATAACTCACAGTAAAAGATAATACTGGTGTTGGAGTGGTGGCTCAGCTGTTATGACGCTGGCCTGGCATGCCCGAGTACGCAAGTTCAAACTCTCCAGCACCATGGACAACGAAGTCTCACAGAGCACCAAAAACCACATAAAAAAACTAAACAAAAAATTTGCTTCTCTCTTTCTCTCTCACTGTCCCTGTCTCTTTATTTAAAAAATAATAATAATACTGTGAAAAGAGAAGACTTGTGTTCAGCCAGTTCTTTAAGCATTTATATAATCTTCTACTTGAGCAAGCACTTTAAAATAAGATGAAATTTTTCTATTTAGCAAATTAGTTATCTCTTCTTTTATCTAGAAGACAAATTTTCATACTTATTATTAATATGGATTTGACCAGCTAAATCTAGGATGAAACATTTTAGAGATTTAAATGTCCTTTCTGTGATCATTTACTATCTTTAAATCCTTGCATCAAATGCATATTTATTAAATGTGATCAATTCTGTTACATAAACTGATCAACTGTCCTCAAAGGCAGTGTTTGGAATGCACTTGTACAGTCTGAAGAAATCGTACATATAAATTTTAGAACCAACACATCCAACCAACATTTCTTGTTTTCCTCAGAAATGATTCTATTTCTTAAAAACACTTCTTGCACATTGGAAAACATATCCAGCCATCAACAGCAATGTTTATAGCTGAGCATAGTGGCCCCACCTGTAATCCCAGGGACTCAGAGGCTGAGGCAGGAGGAACCCAACTGTGAGCCCTGCCTCTGCAACTTAGTGAAACCCTATCTCAAAATAAAACTTAAAAAGGGGATGGAGATGCAGCTCAGTGATTGAGGGCTTGCCTATCATGCGCCAGGCCCTGAGTATAATCTGCAGAACCACAGGGAAGAAAAAGGAATGCTTACTAATAGTTCATAGTGATTGCAGAAAAAGCCAATGATATGGCAAATGAAAAAAAGCAAGCCATGCAAAGGAACGGAATGGGACCCTCTGCATTTATAAAATACAATGGCAGGGAGAACTGGAAGGAAAGAACAGTAGTAGAACTCAGCAAGATTTTGCTCTGTTTTTTGGTGGCTTGCACCTTCCACATTTTATATAATGAGCAGGCATTGGCCTCTTTTTTACATTTTTAAAGTAACACATGCTCATTGCAGCAATGCATTTCTTTTATAATTGAGGGAGGGGAGTAAAAGCTAAAAATGAAAAGGTCACTTAGGGTTCTCTCAAAGAATTCACCAGCTTAAGAAATGATGTAGCTGAAAATATCAACCTTAAGAGAAACTGAGATGGATTCACAGTTGGGTCAGGGAACAGGGAGGGAAGCAGTGTTTACTGAACACCTACAGCAAGCCTTATGCAGACCGGTTACACATGCCTCGTCTCATTTAATCCTCACAATAATCCCATGAGGCAGGTACTGCGATTATTCCCTTTTAACAGATCTCGGAAACAGAACTCAGAGCAGGGCCAAGATTCTCCCTGGGTCACATAGGGAGTGAAGCAAGCAGGATCTCAACTAAAACCCCTAGGACTCCAGCAAACAAGCTCTTATCCCTGCATGGGCTGCCTCTCAGACCTAAGCAGGGACTCATCACTACAATCTCAGGTGCAACCAAAGGTTCCTGGGAGCTTGTTCATTCTACAAAGAAGACTGAGTCACAGTGTGCCATTGCTCTCTATCCTTGGTCACTCCCCAGACTATGCCTACCAATCATGTCCTACTGCAATGAATGTCCAAGCTTAGGGAAAATAGAAGGTAACCATCAAGCAGGGGTCAAGCCATGGACAGACAAGCATCCTACAGAACACAGCCAAAGAAGTATACTCAGAAAGTTGAGCACCTCTGCACTGAGCCCCAAGCAAAAGAAAAGGAGTTTGCTGAGCCCAGTTCTGCCCTTCCCAGAGGTCCTCCAGGGCCTGGCTCCTTCCATCTCTTGTAGGCCATGCAAGGTCATGGGATAACAATGTGTATTTCTGTTCCTGCAACTTATAAGGTAGAAGGAAGCTCATGCCAGCTTTAACCACCCTCTGGGCAGCAGGCAGGCTAGCAACAACACCTGGCCAGAATCCCTCTACCTGAATAACTGTCAGCCCTTAGAATCTAATTCCCTAATTCCAGAAGTACAGAAACACTCACTCTCATACTCTTCTGATTCTGTGTCAACCTGCTGTCTTATGAAACTGAGACCAACTCAGAAAAGCGAGGTGGTCTCAGTTTCTCAACCAGCAAAGGCCCCTCATTGGAGCCTTTATCTCCAGAACAAAATTGTATTTGGGCCTGAAGGTCAAATAGCCCATAGCTATGTTTTGTTTTGTTTTGTTTTGTTTGTACTAGGTTGTTTAAATTGTTTAATTAATTGACAATAGTTTAAAAATCAGATTTTACACTGAAGTCTAAATTAGGGGCTCCTCTTTAAAAACAAAAACAAAAAGCAGGTATAATACCATGATTTTTCAATCCCAAATGACAAAATCAACTGAAGCTGTGTGACAGCTGTTCCTTTTAACAGAGATGATCTCTCCAGGAGACCAACTGCATACTTCATCCATTGTGTTAACCTGCCCATGTTAAGAGCATTACTTTCAGTTTTGTTTTGGTTTTGTTTGTTTTTTTTGTTTGTTTGTTTGTTTGTTTGGTGAACTGCTGATGGGGATCAATGGGCATCATTTGGGGAGCAAAATGAATGACCATGGGACATTCAACACTGCAGAAGCATAGTTGACAGAACAGAAGCAAGGAATGTCAAAAGAAATATAGAAAACTGATGTGAGCTACAGGCAGGGTCCCTAACACTAGGTAGTGCATGGAACTGTCATAAAGGCACAAAGAAGTCCAGGAGCAAGGGACATATGGAGACAGGGATTGCTATTAAGACATGACCACACACTCATTCCACAGTGGACATCAGACTATGGATATTTGCAAAGGCAGTTCCATTATAAGGAATGCCAACCTCACCTCATTTGACACCACCCCAAAAAACAATACTACTTTAGACTTCCACCTCAAGACATCCTTGGACCTTCAAGTTTCAGATGTAGGCATCCCTTCCCCAGGAGCTGCCACTTCTCCCTTCAGGAGACCCTCAAAAGACCACAATCCTGAAATAAGACCTTCACAGCAATAACTCTGACCTTCTGGACCACATCAATACATCACTGAGTCACCCTATCTCTCTCCTTGGAGGTACCAGGTAACTAGCAGCTAATATATAAACCCAGAGCAGCAAAAGAACACTGGACCCAGTGTGCTAGGGAAGGGAGTGCTGGCAGGTCTGAACCCCTCGCTCAGATACAAAGAATCCCTGCATCCTTTGTCTCCAGCTGTGTCCCTCTACCCTCTGCAGTACAAGATGCTGACCTCAGAGTCTAACTCTCCTTGTGGGGAGCAAGACAAAGTGGACAAGGTTGGGCAGGTGTCAGGGGTAGAGACAGAGGTCCAGGAAGCTGGTGGAATGTGGGGAGCAGTCAAGCTTCCCAAGCAGCAAGTCAGGAGGGAAGGGAGGGAAAAGGAGAGGAAGAAAAAGCAGAGGAAGTTGCAGTTCCTAAAGACCTCGCCAAGCACCTGTTGCCGCTGCCTGATCCCAGTGTGACAGCGCCTGCAAACCACCAGCGCCCAGGAGCGGGCTAGTATTTCCTGCAGCAGGAACAGGCCCAGCTCGGCTCCTTTCCTGGGCAAACAGCGCCCACCTCCGGCCCAGGCGGCAGCATCTCCGCCCGCCGCACAGGCAGCGAGAGAGAAAACAGCTGCTCCAAACCTGGAGGAGCAAGGCAGAGAAGCCCCGCCAAAGTACTGAGGGGCCATGGGGCGCAAAACTTGACGCCAGACATGCTATGATCCAGAAATTGCAGACAGGGCGGGCTCCGGCCGCTGGGTGCTCATCGATTCCAGGCGAGAAAGAGGCCAGTCCACCAAGCTCAGCGGATGCGCACGCGATACAGGTACCCTGCACTCAGACACGCCCACCCACAAACACTCCGGAAACAAAGACCTCCCGGAGCCACAGGCCTGCGCGGCTGACTTAGGTCGCACACACTCGCCCACATAGAGTAAAAGAAGCCACACAACCCCGCCAGGAGCCCAGCTAGAGGTGCGCACAGGCTTTCCGCTTTAATTCCGCGGCTCAGAGCAGCACCGGCGCCGCAGCCTTGCTGGGCCCGGGAAGGCGCGCCACCGCAAGTGGCACCAGTCCCCCGGGCGAGCAGGGGGCTCCGTGCAATCGAGTCCGTCACAACCTTGCCGGTCCCCATTGCTGCGCCACTTCACAGGCCACCGCCCAGTGAGTTCTGGGCGCAGCCACTCACCTTCCTGCACAGCCTGGAATGGGTTGTTGGCCTCGATGACCTTGATGGAGTAGGTGATCTTCTCACTCTGCAGGATGTCATCGTTGAGGCTCAAGTCGGATACGGCCAGCTGGAATACCCTGTCGTCCTTGGCTGCGTTCTCCTCGAAGATGGCACCTGGAGGAGAGCGGGGAATCAAGACCAGGTCTAGAGAGGAACCCTCCCCACCTTCCCTTGACCCTTGTACAGGGTGCCAGCAGGACCGCTGAATACCGAGTGGTGAGAGATCTGGTCTGGGATTTCATTTTGGCGGAGTAATTTAATGCTCTCCCACATAACAAACACAAGATATGCTCTCCTTCCCTCCCCCAGCGCACACGTGCACATAGTTGACATGAGTTACACATGAACATCCCACATGCTGCCACCAGGTTACACACATATCTCACAACCAAATCCCTACTTGTCCCAACCATGCCGCATACAATGGACTGAGTCAATCTGGGGTGACCTCAGCAGCACCCAAATGCCTAACATTGTCTCATAAATCCCATCCCTGAGGCAGAAAGTTCCCCGGGAGAGCAGTCCCCCAACCCAATTCCAGAAAGGAATGATTACTCGTTTCTGTCGTGTGCCCTGCTTAGTACAGCTTAGTACAGCTGAGCGAAGCAGGTCCACAGTTAGCTTTTCTGAGCCAAAGGGGCTTCTTTAAGCATAGACCTTTCCATGGCCAGCAACTTTGATGGCCTGGCGACTTGCACTCGGGTCCCTGCTCTCCTTCCCTCCCACTTCCTCTTCCTGTGTGTCCGTCGGAGGGAGTGGGGGGAAGGGACTGCCTCCTAGACCCCTCCACGTTCTGGTCTAGCACAAGCTGAAAGTCCCAGAAGGAGCCGCTCTTGAAAGGGCCTTCTAGAACCGCGGACAGTTCCTCCAGGGCGCCCTCCGAAAGGCGCTTTGCGCGCGTTTCACGGCTCTGGCCCACCCTGCGCTTGCAGCGGCGATCTGTGCGACTCGCGGGAGCTTGGTCCTGCAGCTCCGGAGTCCCCACCCCCACCCCACCTAGCCAGACCGGGAGGGTCGCTGAGGTCCTGCGGTTTGGCCGGGTAATCCTCGGAGATAAGAGTCGAGTGGGCGGAGGGAGGCCCCAGCTCCTGGGTTCCTCACTGTATCTGAAACCGCAATGCTGACTGTGAGACCCGCGCCCGCTCCAGGGAGCGAAGCAGATTCCCCACCCCCGGACCCTGCGGGGGACACTGCAGTTCTCCAAGCTAGGACCCAGACCCTCACCACCCCTCTCCACCCTCCGCCCTTCTGTCTCATCATCCCGCCTTCTCACCTCCCAACCCCCAGTTTCTCTGTGCTCTCTGGTCTTTCCCAACTTCCGGAAAGGCGACTGCAGAGGGGCTTCCCCAAAGCGACCGCTGTCAGTCCCTCAACCTGGCCTAACTTCCTGGGATTACAGCGGTGTTGCTCCAAACTCCCGCCCACACCCCCTGCGAGCGCCCCTTCCTCTTCAGCTCTCTCATCTTTTCTCTGGGTCCTCTCGCTCCATCCTTCCCATTCAGATCCCTGTTCACCCACTGCCCACGCTTCTTCCCTAGATCCAACCACCCAGTGTGCTGGCCCCCAAGACTTGGACCAGGCGAAACTCTGGGACTGTCCAGGATTGGGCTGCAGTCGCCACAACCAGATTATACACACCCCCACATTTACACCCAGAGCTACACAGACACACACCCGGGAAACAGGCAGACACTGTGTCCACTCTAACAGGCTGACAGACCAACGTGCTCGCACCAACACACGCTCAAATGGCCCCATACACCCAACGCCCTCTCGCAGGGACACCAACACGGTACCAGGTGCACACACCGAGACACGCTGACAACACCCATCCACAGTCACACATGGTTCCGGTCCGGCCTCTTTGATCTTGCCCTGCCAACTTGGCAAGCACCCCCCTCCCCGGCCCAGCCCGCCCCTTGGCCCCGACTGCTAAGAGCTGCGCTGAAGGGCCCAGCCCGCTGACGGCCCCGCCAGGGGCGGGGGTCTCGACGAGCGTCCGTCCCCGTGTTTTGTGCAGCTGCGGCCCTAAGTGTCGGCAGAAGCCGCGGGGCCCCGCGAGGAGACAGGAGCCCTGGGGAGCAGCAAGAAGCCCGCGGGAGATCGGCGCGGCCCCTTCATAGCTCCTCCGCGGGGCGGCGCGGCGCGGCGCGGCCCTTCGGGGGAGCACCGCCTGCCGAGCCCCCTCGGCCCGGGGAACCGCCAAGTTTGGACGCAGCGCACCCCCAGCTCTGTTGGGGCCCCCGCCCAGCCTCGGCCCGGCCGCCCGCCGCGCTCACCGATGTGGATGATGGAGTCGGCCCGCACAGTAACGCACTGGCATATCCAGGGGAGAAGCCACAGCGTCAGCGCTTCCATGTCCCCCGGGCGCGCGGCTCATCCGCCCGGGCCCGGGGCGAGGCCGAGGGCAGCGCGGAGCGGGGAGGCGCGGGTCCGGGTGCAGTCCCGGGCCGCTCCCCGGGAGAGCCGAACCCGCCCGTGCGTCTTCCCCCGCGCGCCCGCCCCTGCGCCCTGCGCCCTCCCCAGCCCAGCCCAGCCCAGCCCAGCACGATTGGGCTCCCGCTCCGGCTCCGGTGGCGGTTGCGGCGGCGCTGGCAGCCCGAGCCCAGGCCCGCGCGGCGGGGGCGGCCCGCGGCGGTGGCGGCGGAGCTTCCCGCGGCTCGAGCGACTCTGGGGGCGGCAGAGGCGGTAGCGGCGGCGGCCGGGCCGGCGCGGCGGCTCCGGGCTCGCTGTGTGTCTGAGCCCCGGCAAGGAGCGAACTGCGGAGGACGCCCCCTCCCCTCCCCCTCCCCCTCGACTCCGCTCCCCCTCCCCTCCCTCCCCGCCTCCCTCCCCTCCGCCCTCCTCTCCACCACGTGACTGCGGAGCCTCAGCCTCTCCGCGCGGCGCTCGCCCGCTCAGCTCGGAGGGGGCGCCGGGTGCTCCGCGCTCCCGGTCTGGGGGACGCTCGGAAGCCCTCACGGCGGCGGGGACCGATCTGGGCTGCGGAGCGTAGAGACGTAGCAGTCCGGGTCTCGCTTCCCGGGTTCGCCGGGGAGGAAGAATGGAGAAGACACAGCTGCTAACTGTCCTCGGGGGGACTCGGAGCGCCCCAGCGCTGGCCGACCTCAACCCACGAGAGTCTCGAATCTTGCCCCTGGCCAGAACAGACAACCCCTCGCGGAGCGGACCTCGGACGCAGTAGACTGGAGAGAAATGGGGGCGGGGCGCTGAGCCAGGCACTGTGAGGCTAGCATGCTTGCCGGCTGCGGGCTCGAACCCTGGCGGGCCGCTAGACCTTGGCGGGGGCCCATCCCCCGCCCCGCAGGCGCCGCAGGCGGTGCGCTGAGCCCGGAGTCGGGCTGGGGGCTCGGACTGTGAAGCCCAATTCATGGCCGGAAGCCGGCGCAGCCGTGACCGCGGCGCCTGGACGTGAGGAGCCTTCCAAGCGGCCAGCGGGCTCAGATACCGACCCTGCACAGAGCCTTCAAGAGCGAGCCCAGACGGAGAGCCCGCTCCCGAGCGGCTAGAGCAGAGCGGGGCTTCCTCCGCCGCCGGATGCTTACCGAGCCCGCCACGGCCAAATATAGCTTTAAGCTGTTAAGGGATCAAGCCTAAGAGCGCGAGGCAAGCCGGGCTCACAATTCCGACCCCCAGGTCCCAGTTGGATTCGGCTACACGTGACACACCCAAGATTTGGGGGAGACAGCTGAGCCATCCCGGACCCGGATTTCGTGGAAGCTGGGTCTGGGTCCTCCTGGCAGAGATTTGTCAGGGAGTTGCCAGAAGCTGTGCGCCAGGCTGTGCACTGGATGTGAAAGACCTGGAGAAGCTCAGCCTTGGCCTTGCCTAGAGCTGCCAGTGCAGTGGCAGAGGCAGACATTTAAACAGGTCATTAAAAGGTGTGGGGAGGACTATGAATGAGCTATACCCACATAGTCCCGGGCCCTAACCCTGACTGTGAGGATGGCTTCCTGGAGGAGGTGACAGTTCTTTTTTATATATTTTTCATTAAGGAATTGAGTTATTGTACAATCAAAAATGCATATAAAGTAATAATATAATATGCATATGTTCTTAAACCAGAATTATCCCCAGGAGGTGACAGTTCTAAAGGCTGAGTGGAGGTTACCAAGGGAGAAGGAAAAGAGGCTTCCGGCATTGAGCCTGGTGAGTGAGCCAAGACAGGAAGAGAAGAAAGAATTGTGTGGGGCAAATGGAGTGTGTGTGTGTCTCTCTCAAGCTACCAGCCCCAGAGAAGTCATTTGCAAATTTTACTTTGGAAAGGTTGGGAGGAAACTGCAGAAGGGAGCAATAAAGACATGGAGAGCTGTGAGGCAGCATCTCAGCTGAGCAAAGAGAAGCTAGTGACAAGGAGAGACTGGGATGCAGATAAATCAAGTAATTCCACTAACAGGCAAGGTGACTTCCAGAATGAGGGCACCAATAAACAGAAGAAATCAATGACCACACTCACAGTTGGACCTGAGTGTGGTCCCATACACTCACTTCCTCTGGAAATCAGCCTTAGGAAACTTGCGGGGTGTTTTAATCAGCTTTTTTGCCTCTGTTACCAAAAGACCTGACAACAACAATTTTAGTGAAGGAAAAGTTTGACACTCAAGGTTTCAGAGGTCTCACACCACTGGCTCCATTGCTGTGGGTCATACATAGGTGAGGCAGAAAATCATTGTGGAAGAGTAAGGTGGAGGAAAGCAGCTCAGAACATGACCACCGGAGAGCAAAAGAGTACTGGATTACCAGAAACAAAAATATACACTCCAAAGACACAAGCTTCGCCAACTGACTCCTCCAGCCACACCCAACCTGCCTACAGCTACCACCCAGTTAATTCATTCAAGTGGATTAATGCACTGATTATGTTAAGGCTCTCAAAATCCAAAGATTTCACCTCTAAGCTTTCTTGCATTGTCTCATACATGAGCTTTTGGGGGACACCTCATACCTAAACCATAACACATGGTAAAAAACATGCATCACTAACTGCTTCAAACCCCCACCTTGCCTGCATGCTTGGTCCTGCAAAATTCCACCACCCACTGGCTGAAAAGTTGTAGAGAGAAGAGAAATATGGGATATGTTTAATTATGTAAAGTTTGTTTCTTATGGGGACAGTCTCCACCTTGGAAGATGGTGGGTGTAGTTACCCCATAGGCACTCATACTTGAGGTCAAGAGACTCAGGGTCAGGGATGCCCCTAGGAGTATTATTGTTTGGGTCCTTGCAAGGTATTAGCACTGGGGGAATGAGATGTGCTCAGCTGCAAGTTATCCTTGATGCATGGTTTGCTGGGCAGAGGTAGAACAATTGCAGTGGAACAAGCCTTGAGACCCCTTTCCATGAACATACTCCAAAAACCTGGGGAGTATGATACACAATCTATGGGTCATATGATGCACACCCATTTCATGGAGGTAAAGATAGGCTCAGAGAAAGGTTTGACTTGCTCAAGGCACCAAACAAGTTGACAGACCCAGGATTCAGCCCTCACTTCAAAGGTGTAATCACAGAAACCAAAACCGAGTCCATCAAATCCTTCTTTTGTAGAGTTCAGTCAAGCATGGGTGATTGCTTTTTCTAAAGAGATCTTCTCTACTTGCACCGACAACATGCAGGCACTGCACTCAGCTCCTCACATTTTGCCTAGGAAATGGGATTCCCGTTTTACACACAGGCACAAGGAAACTGAAATAGGGTGCAACCATCAGGAATCTCCACTAAAGTACCATTAGAACTGAGCAATTTGCCACTGAAGCTGCAGGTATAGTGTCAGGTCAAAAAGAGAGGCCTCAGGTGTCCACTTGGAAGTCATAATCCTTGTGATTTAAGGCTTTGTCGTCCTGTAAATGCAAACCTCTCCTTTCTCCATCACCTTCTTTTTCACCCCAGCCAATAACTGGACTAAGTAAAGGCTAAGACCTGTCACCCTGACACAGCTCCCTGGAGTCACTGGCACAATTCAGAACTATCACTGCCCTCCTAGATAGACCCCTAGATGAGACAGTTACTGTGTCTTTCTCCCCCTTCCCTCCCCAGCACAAAACCCACTAGGGATTTCCAAGATAATTCAGCCCCAACCTTGCATGAAGGATACTGCTGGCAAAAAGATGGAGACCCCTTGTGGATTCTTAGCAGATTTTGGCATGGAAGACCCACTCTCCTATACACAGGGAGACAGCCAATCCTAGTCCTGGGTTTCCGGAGAGGGGTCAGCTGGCATCTGGGAAGGAGCCCTAGTTCCAGGTTCAGCCCAACCCAGGAACTCCAATGAACCTGCCCTCTGGCAGGACCCAAGCCCCAAAGACTCCTACCACCTTCATCTCCTAAACCACTAAATTTTTCATTTTAAAAAAAAAACTCTTATTCATTGCTTATTTCCTATTTTCCCTCAGTAGTTGCCTTTAGCTCATCTGTTGAATGTTAATTGCCCATCTCTACTTTGTCTTCCTTACCTCCTCTTGTCAAATGCTTTCATCTCATTTTTAGTGTTTTATCAGCTTATATTTATGAGATTTTATTTTATATTGCTATTTTTTTAGTTTAGTTTTACTCTTGGTAGCCCTCTTGAGTATTTGCTTTTAAATTTCCCAGGCCAGCAGTCTTTGGCATTGTTCATTCTATTATTCCAGGCCTGTATTGATTCAATCCTTACTTTTCTAGAGGGTGGGAGGAGGGGGCGGAAGTCAGCCTGAGGATGGTCTTCCAGTATCAGTTTGCCTGGGCCACCAGGGTAGGACCCACTTGCTTGGCCTCTGCCCCTGCCCACACTCTTTGCACTCTTTCTATGGCACTATCAAGGACACAGGTCAGCAACGGTGGCTGGAAGCCCAGGTAGGAAAGGGCTTTGGCTTATTGGAACAATACCTCATGCACCAATGAGAAAGGAGATCACATGCAGTGTGTCCTGCCTAGACTGAAACCTCACCTTCACAGGACAAGAGGCTTTCTTTATCCCCATTATTCAGAACAGGGGGCTCATTCTGCTTAGAACTGACTAGTCCAGAGCTGGAGCGGTGGCTCAGCGGTAATGGGGCTTGCCTGGCATGCACAGGTATGTGAATTCAAACCCCAGCACCATGTATGTATGAAGTCTTGGAGCAGTGAAAGCCACATGAAAAACTAAATAAAAAATTGATTCTTTCTCTTTCTCTCACTGTCCCTCTCTCTTAAACAAAAAAACAAAATTGACTAGTCTGAAAAGTTACCTATAGGAAAAAATGGCTTCTTTTGCAAGAGCAAGCCAGAATCTCAGAGTCTGGCTAAGGGACCCAGCACCTCCAGGTGGGGTGGGTGGCAGGGCCAAACAGCAGCTAAGCCAGTCTGGGGCTGTCACATGGACGTTCAGAGACCCCCTTGGCCCATTGGACCCTAGCAAGGTTCATCCCTTCTTTAGGGCTTTATAGAGGTCAAATGAGGCAAACTAGAATTTGCACAAAGCTGCTACAAACACCAAAAGAGAAGGAAAGGGAAGCAAGAGTCTAGTCCTATAAAGGACCCTTATGAGCTGTCATCTCAGTGGCAAGCCTCCTGGGGCAACTCGTGTCTCCACAGCTTCCTAAGGCAGAGATTCTCCAATCCAGGAACCTGGATCTCTTAGAAGGTGCTTTAGAAGAGGCTCAGGGTTTCTGAGGCTCTGGATCCTACCCCACTTCCACCATTAACCTTGCACAAGGGTGCTCTGAGTCCAACAGTGTGAAGGAAGCACTCTGTTACCACCATTCAAATGTTTGAAACCACAACACTAAAAGGCTCTCGCTGGACCCAAAGACTGGCCCAGTGCCCTCCTGGTTGCTTGCTGGATTCCCTGCTTCCCTGGCACAGAGCCTGGGGTGGTTTTTCCCCACTTTTCCCCACCCCTGGGCCTTGCAATTCTGCCCACTTTGTACTTTGGAGAGCACCCAACTCCCCAAGTGGCTGGCAGGACCAAAAGGCAGGAATCTGAATCCTAGCCCATCTGTCTGACCTCAGGGCTGAACTCAGGCTGCCATATCCTTGCCACCTGCTGACCCAGAACATGGAACACCACGGAGCCCCTGCCCCTCCTGCCACTGCTCAGGGCTCCTGCTGCCACCAGCCATCTGTCACAGAGGAACCTGAAGTTGAGCTGAGACCCTGAGCTGAGTTCCAGAAATGAGTACACATTCTAAGCAAACAGAACAACAAGAAAAAAGGAATGGAGGTAAATGCAGGGAAGGGGAGGCAAGGGGAAAGCAGAAAGATGTGAAGTAGGAGCTGGCAGAGGGGCCAGGGTGGGACCTGAATGGTCCTGGTGGGAAATGCTGAGGCCAGACACAAATCTACACAGAGTCCTGGGGTAGCCACCTGGCAGACAGGGTCCAATTAGCCACCTCAGCTTCAGTGGACATTCTGAGGAAGCCAGAATATTATTGATCCACAAAAGGGAGTCCAAACACAGAAGTAAAAGATCTTTGTACCCTAGCCACAGGGAGCTCCTGGGCAACTGCCCACCCTAGCTCTGCACAGGACAGTCTGTGCCCGTCATACGTCTTCTGCCCCTGCCCTGGGATAGGCTGCAGGTATCCACACATGGACTGGAGCCTTGGGGTACAACAGACCCCAGACCCAGCCTATTCCTTGTCTGAGAGATGCAGCAACTGAATGTCAACCTGCCCAGCTGGCAGCACAATGGAACTCCCACAATGACCCTCCTCGTTCCATCCTAAGCTCAGTGCAGCCTAGCAGCTCCCACTAGCCTCTCAAAGCCAAGTTCCCAACTCCCCCAGGAGAGCAAGGCTGGAGGAAACTGCATCTACCTGGAGCCTTGGGTCATCCCACAGATATATCCACTGCAGACCTGGTCCTCCAACTAGACACAGCCCTAAAAGATTGAGCACCCTGCTTATGAACATGCCCATTTCCAAGAGCAAGTTTTCTGGCCTGTTAACCTCTTCTTTTATCCAGCAATGAAATGAAATTGTGATTCATTTTCTCTGTCTGGGTGTCATGGTACATTTAGCACCCCATAAACCTGAAGAGAGGAGGTGCTGCCTCCCAGGGATGCTCCTGGAGCCTTGGCTTGGAGCAAGAGCTGCCCACTGCTCCTTCAGATGAGGCAGGGAGATGGCATCAGCCTGGGTCCACCACTGACATACTACTGGGTAACTGTGTGCAACATTCTGATTTCCAAGAGATTCAACTGGAAATACAGTGAAGGAACCAGGGTTTTGGTATGGGGACACAAGAGAGGGTATAGAAGAAATAGGTAGAGGTAGGGAACGGCATTGCCTAACCCTTGCCAAATACCAGACCTGTGCACTGTAGCACTGCAGCTGCCTCACTGTGGGGACAGGCAGTGAAAGGAGAAGGAGACGGCATCTGCAGACTGGAGGCCTTCAGGCTGTGCACAACTCAGATCCTCTGGAACTGTCTCCAGGATCAGGACAAATCAATAATAAAAGAGTAGAGAGGGAGAATCAGCCCTTGGAAATCAGAGAAGATGGGCACCATCCTGTCACCTGCTAGCTACCTGCACACTGCATGTTGGTGACCCCAAAAGACTTTGTCAGAACAGGGTTCTTACGCTCACTCTAGAGATCAGATCGCTGAGGCTCAGAGCAGTAAAGTCACTGGAGAGTTTGTGGGTGTACCAGGCTAAGACATGTCTCCCCTGAAAAAGTCCAAATTCTGATTCCTAAAACTTGTAACCTTACTTGGGGGAAAAAAAACATTTACAGATTTAAGGATCTTGAGATGAGTAGATTGTCCTAGATTGTCCAGGTAGACCCTAAATGCCATTACACATATGATAAGTCTTATAAGAGAGAGGCAGAGGGTTGGAGCAATGAAGGCCACATGAAAGAACTAAATAAAACTGATTCTCTTTTTCTCTATCTCTCTCTCTTTACAAAAAAAGAAAGAAAGAAAAGAAAAGAAAGAAAGCACAAAGAAGCTAGGACACAAGCACAAATTAGTCTGACACAGGTCCCAGGCCCCATGCTTGGGGACAAAATTCAGCTCCTTTGGAGAGGAAGCCACCACCCTTCAGAAGACCAGGCTGCAGACATGCACACACGCACACACGCACACACACACCCTTAAAGACCTGCTAACAGAACAAGGGCAGGCCAACAAGAGAGCAGCTCTCCCTGGGGCAGCCATGGCCTCTCCAGCCAACCTGCTGGAGCCCACAAGACCAAAGGGGACAGGAATCTTTGGGAGAGGTCTTTAGAGCCAGAACACTGACTAGCTGCAGCTGCCTTTGCTCTACTTCCCATTCCCCTGTGGCAAGTCACTCCAACCTTGTTTCCTAAATCATTTTTTAAAAAACTCTTTGTTTCCTATATACAAAAGCTTATTTCAATGTTTGGTTTGGTTTAGCTTAGAAAATGCAGAGAAGAAAATTATAGTAACCTGTAACACTGCAACCCCAGACACAAACGCAGTTGAAGCTTAGTCTGTGTCAGCTACTGTGGTGATGTTCTTGATTATTTGTAACTGACCACAAATCCTGATACCACCAACCAGAAATAACCACCACTGACATCATGATGTTCTTCCTGTCCTTTTTCCTATTCATATATAGAAACAGAAGAAAGGTCTCACTACCTAAAGTTCATTTATTTTTTTTCACTTCATTATTACCTCATTCTTCTTAGAGAAGATAAACCTGGTAAAGAGAGAGAATTTACCTTGTTTTTAATTTTATTCCTAGTACCATACCTGGCATATTTAGTAGATATTCAAAACATGTTTAGCTAATTAATTAATTAATGAGCATTGTAGTTAAATTCTTTCCTGAGAAGATAGTTTTTAATAATTGGTTACAGTTGTGGATCTATCATATTTGATTTATCCAGTCACTTGCTGTTGGACACTTTTTTCTCAGGGGGCAGCATTAGAAGCAACGCTACTGTGAAAGTACTTATACATGCATTTTCAGCTCTTATGCAATTATTTTCTTAGGATAAATGCCCAGAAGTGGAATTACTGGGTCAAAGGTTATACAAAATTTAAGTCTTTTAGCATATATTTCCAAAATTGCCCGCTGAAACTATTTTTAAACCAATTTAAGCTCCCATGAGCAATTCATGAAAGCATTTTCTGCACCTTCACCAAGACTAGACATCATAAATTTCTTCTTTTTTCTTCATTCTGATAAGTGGAAAATTGTATCTCAACATTCTTTTAATGTGCATTTCCTTCTCACTGGGAATACTGAGCATTCTTTGACAAGTCACCTGTGGAAGGCGACCTGCATCTGCCATCATCTGTTGCAGGTGTATGACCATAGATGGTGATGGTAGGTTCCCCTTGGCAAGCATTCAGACCTTCTGGAAATGTGGGGGAGGGCCACCAAGGGCTAGAAACCCTGGAGTCTGAGAGATTCCAGAAGCAGAATCATTGATCCAGCTGAGACGTCCACATGAAGCGGGGACCATTGCTCTGATTCCCTGCCTGGTGCCATGATGGATGGGACAGACACAATTCAACATTTTGAAAAGCATAGTCAAGGACAGGACCCCTGCTGGAGGCAGACAAGGCCAAGGGAAGCTGCTGCCAGGCCCTGAGAGACCTAGAAAGCTGTTACTGACTTCTGAGGCGCCCAAGTAGAGTTCAAATAAAGAGGAAGGGGCTGGGATGTGGGGTCGTTCCAGGAGGAGGCCCCTCACAAGAGAAAGCACTAAGCAGGTATGAGGTCAAGCCCAGATGAGCCCTGTCTTCAGGACCACGCAGCCAGCCACAGCCTCAGGCCTAAACCGGCACATCCTCACGCTCCCACATGTCCAGATATTTCTGCCGCCTGCCCACCTGGCTAAGCCCATCCCTAAGGAAAGCCATGATGGTGTCTGTTAAAACATCTCCAGCCCCTCACGCTGAGCCGGGTCCGTGCCAAGCCCCAAGACACCACGCAATTACCCTCTTTTCACAGATGGACGGATCGTGCGGTGGAGTCAAGGGCATGAACAAGAATCACCAGGAGGCTCCAGAGGCCCATAAAGAACCACGCGGGGACTCAGGAACCTCAGGGAAGAGGCAGTGGCAGGGCAGCTGGCCTCTAGAAAGACCGGGCAGAGCTCCCACGTCCCGCTGCGTCCACAAGGGCTGCCCCTCTGCAGGTGTACTGGACCGCGCGAGGACTCCCAGCTAGGGCAGGTGCGGTTTCCCAGACCCGACCAACTGCGCCGCCTTGGGGCAACCGTGGTGCAATGCTGCCCCCTGCCGGCATCATAGCGCCATCGGGCCGCAGCCACCACAAGGATAGATGGATCCCACTTGACAGATTTGGTCTCAATGAAAATACCGCCACCAACAGTCAACAATATTTACATAGCATTTTCTATGAACTGGGCACTGTTTCATATTTTGCATATATTATTAATTCATTTAATCGTCATTCAATTCTTCCTAAAGGAGGCCCTCAGTTAAAGTATCTGAAACCATCATTTATAAAGAACAGAAAACTGAGGCAGGAGGATTACAAGTTAAAAGTCAGCCTCAGGGGCTGGAGCGGTGGCTCAGTGGTTATGGCGCTTACCCGGTATGCACAAGTACACGGGTTCGAATCCCAGCGGCCACATACACAACTGTCAGAGCAAGGAAAGCCATGTGAAAAACTCAATAAAAATTGATTCTCTCTCTCTCTCTCTCTCTCTCTCTCTCTCTCTCACTGTCCTTCTCTCTTTAAAAAAAAAAAAGTCAGCCTCAGCAACTCGAGGAGGCCCTAGGCAGTTTACCAAGCAAGACCTTATCTCAAAGTAAAAATAAAAAAGGGCTAGGAATGTGCATCTGTGGTTAAGCACTGCTGAGTTCCACCCTGGTTACCAAAAAATAGGAAAAAAAAAAGGTTTACTTAACTCATGATTCTGGACTCTGGGAAGTTCAAGGCCATGGCTCCAGGCATCTGCTCAGAATCTGTCAAGGGGTTTCTTGCTGCTTCTAACAAGGCAAGACAGCAAGCATGCTAGCTTGGGTCTCTTCTTCTTCCTGTGAAGTCACTAATGCTATCATGGGGGCCCTACCCTCATGATGTCATCTAATACTAATTACCTCCCACAGGCCAACCTCCAAATACAATTGACATATGATTTTGGAAATAAGTTCCCAACACATGACTTTGGGGAGACACATCCAGATTACAGCACTTTTCCCCATTTTACAGAGGATAAAACTGAGGACCAGAAAGGTTATGTAACTTTCTCAATTAGTGAGTAGCACAGTTGGACGTGAACATAAGCATACTGGCACCACAGCCATGAACCTTTGATCAATATTCTGGTCAGAAAGGCCAGGAGGGTTGAATATTTTCTATCATATGTGGAAGCTAGAGTAAAACCTAAGATGAAAGTTAGTCAAGTTTATTTAATAGACCCAGAAAAAATAAAGTAACACATAAACTGTGGGGACTATAGTTAGGAAGGGGGTAGGAGAAAGGGAGAGAGGAGAGGGAGGGAAAAAGGGGGGTGTTCAATACTGTAGAGTACAGTTGACTCCCATGAGAACCCTACATATACCCAGGCAGGCATATAAATCTAGTATTTCAATGTTTAAATTACATGTATATGGTCACTTATATCTGTAACTTGGGGGCACTACAGAGGAGTCATGAGATCAGGGAGTGGAAGAGGGGGAAGATCATGGACAAGAATTGGGTTTAAGCAGCTCTGTCATTACATATGCATGTACAAATGTGAACCAATGCATCCCTTCATTGTGTAAGACGAAGCTGAATCAACAAAAGAACGGAAGAAAGAAAGAGAGAAAGGCCAGGAGGGAAATCAGGCTTTATATATCCCAACATGAAGCCATTTTCTGTGGCTTTCTAGAACCCAGCCCCCAGGGCAAGGTTATAGCATGGCACCAGCAGTCGAGGCAGGTGTGCCATAGCATGCATCATCTGCAGTCGAGGCAGGCATCTTGTAGCATGCATCAGCTATCAATCTCTGCTTGGGATACATGGATGAATGAGAACTCTGAACTTCCGATAAGTCTACTGGGGACTTTCCGGGGAGATTTTAAAGGCCAGGATTTTAGTAGATCTCAGAATCTGAAATGGTGGGCTGAGTGCCCTCTTCCAAGGCCATGCAAGATCCTGAACAGGAAGAGGACCTGGAGGGGTCTTGGTCCTTGTGAAAATCCCACTCTCTGCAATGTCCATCTTGGCAGCTCACAGTTCTGGCCTCCTCCTTTCTTATCCTGATTACTGCCAAAATTTCAGGATCACCTTTCTCCAAATCCTAGGCCAAATTAAGAACATCCTGCCTAAAACCCTTTACTACAACTCAACAACAGCCCCCAAAAGAAAATCCCAATTAAAAAGTAGGCAAAGGACATGAATATATTTTCCTCCAAAGAAAATACACAAATGGCCAATGAGCACCTGCTCAACATCACCCATCGTTAGGAAAATGCAAATCAAAACCACAGTGAAAGACCATCTCACACCCATTAAGGTAACTACATCAAAAATGATAGTGGCTCAGCGGTTATGGTGCTTGACTGGCATGCTCAAGGACACAGGTTCAAACCCCAGCACCACATATACAGTGAAGTCTCGGAGCAATGAAAGCCACATGAAAAACTAAATAAAATTGATTCTCTCTCTCTCTCGCCTCTCTCTCTCTTTCACTGTCCCTCTCTCTGTTTAAAAAAATGAATGAGTAAATAAGTGTTGAGCATGAGGAGAAATTAGAACACTTTTCAGCTACTGCTGGGAAAGTAAAGTGGCACAGCTGCATATATAACACTACAGAGTTCCTCAAAAAATAAAAAATAGAACTATCATATGACTTAGGAATTTCTCTACTAACTATACATCCAAAAGAACTGAAAGCAGGACTTCAAAGAGATATTTGTACCTCCTGTTCATAGTATTCATGATAGCCAAAAGGTATAAGCAATCCAAGTCTCCATAAACACTTGAATGGATTAAAAAAGGGGGGATCTATGCACACAATGGAATATTGTTCAGCCTTGAAAAGGAAAGACATTCTGACACACACTAAAGCAGGGAAACAAAGTCAGGCAGTCAGTGTAAATGGAATGATAGGGTCAATAAAAATGTAATTGGCTGATGGTGGCTCAGATGCAGCCATCAACTAATAAAAGCTGGTTGTAGTTAGACTCCCTCACCAAGATTTCTGGAGTAGGAGGCTATGCTATGTTTTGTTGTTGTTGTGCTTTGGAGTCAAAGCTGGGAACCAGCTTTCCCATGATTAGTCAAGGCCAAACACTTTGGTTCAGTATCTGGGCCCAAGGTCACAGGCAGTAGCTTGTGAGCATGGGTCCGCTGACCCCACTTGTTGGCAATGCGCATGCTTTGCTCGAACTGCACCCAGGAAGGACCTCTGAAAAGTGGCAAAGGAGGAAGGGTCCTCTGGACGGGATAAAATGACAGGCTCCATGTTAGGAGGTGGCCTCCTGGCTCCCTTCTTCCCCTGGGGGGAAGTCTGCTGTCTCTCTTCTTTTCTAAGATAAGCCTGTTTATTCTCACTGCTTCCTTTACTGTCCTAAGTAAAATTGCTTGCTATGCTTGCCTTGATGTTCTGTGCTGCTCATTCTTCAAGTCTGTGGGACAAGAACCCAGCCCCAATACCTGCATGGTGTCAGTACTATAGCATGGATGAGCCTTGAGGACACTACACCAAGTAAAACCAGCTACTCACAAAAAGACAGTGTACGACCCACTCGTATAAAGTGCCTAATCAATTTCTAGAGACAGAAGGTAGAAGGAAGGAAGAGTTCTTGTTTAATGGGGAGAGACCTTCAGCTTGGGAAAATTTTAAATTTTCTGGAGAAGGATGGTTGTCATGATTGCACTATTCAGCAATGTAAATGAGCTTAACGTCACTGAATTGTTCACTTGAAAATGGATAAGATAGTAAATTCTGTTGTTTGTATTTTATGGCAATTAAATAAAAATAAATTAAAATGAACCCTTTGGTGGCTCTTCTGTCTATAAAACCAAGGTCAGACTCCTCAACTTTTGAGCTGTAATGAACATTTTCAGGATTGGTCCCCAGGAACACCCCTTCCTCTGGGAACTGTACCCATCAAGAAACATAGGGCTGGGCTGGAGCTGTGGCTCAGCAGTTACAGTGCTTGCCTGGTATGTGCAAGTACGTGAGTTCAAACCCCAGCACCATGTACACAAGGACACTTCAGAGCAATGAAGGCCACATGAAAAACTAAATAAAAATTGATTTTCTCTTTAAGAAAGAAAGAAAGACAGGGCTGGGGCTGGAGCAGTGGCTCAGTGGTTACAGTCCTTGCCTGGCATGTGCAACAGCCCAAGTTCAAACCCCAGCACCACATACAAACTATGTGTCAGGTAAACAAAGGCCAGAGGGGGGAAAAATAATATTGATCCTCTCTTTCTCTCTCATACATACTCTCCCTCTCTCAAAGAAAGAAAGAAAAGACACACAGGGATGCAGCAGGAGGAACTGATTGAACCTCACCACCTGGTTGGCCTGGCCACCTACTCATACTAACCCAATCACACCCTCCTCCAGAAGCCTTTTAAGTACAATAAAGAGAATCAGACCCTCTTGGGTGATGGAAGGTAAAACATGAATTCAGGCAAACAGGGCAAACTTGACCCCTGCCAATGGCGGAAACCAGAGAAGCAGAGACAAGAGGTGGTAGCTGTCTCCCTGCCCTCCCCACTGTTGCAGCGCATTTCTGCCTTGTGTCCAAGTCACTAGCACTAAAGATTACTACCCAGAACTGACTCTCCAAAGGACTCCCAATCTTCCTGTGTAAACCGTTGACCAACACTAATGAATCATGCTACTCCCCACCTCCAGCCCTTACTTAGCTGTTCCTCCCCTAGGAATGCTTCCTCTCCTGGGTGATCCAGTGAAGAGTTACTCAGCTGGAGTAACTCCAAGCTGCACCAACCAGGAAGCCTTTGTGATCCACACCCCCCACCTCTCATAGAAGCAGCCCATCCCTGTGTACCTGTAGCTGTAGCACCTACCAGCACACCTGTTTCCACCTCTGTCTCCCAACTGAACTAGAATCCCAAAAGCTGAGGATCATCTTTGTGTCCTTACCACCCAAGATAGATACGGGCACATACTAGGTGCACAATAAATGTTTACTGAATGAATTCATAAACTAAAGCAAATAGGCTCAAAGAAGTGGAATCCCAGGTCAGTCTCCTAAAACTTTGCGCATACCCTCTGATTCTGTATCAGTCAGCTTTTCATTGCTATGACCAAATACCTGACAAGAACAACGTAGAGGAGGAAAAGTTTATTTTGGCTCATGGCTTCATGGTCAGCTGACTCCTTTGCTTTGGGCCCAAAGGTGAGGAGAACATCAGGGTAAGGGCATGTCAGAGGACCTGCTCCACTTGTGGCAGTCAGGGAGCAGAGAAAGCAAGAAGAAAGGGCTGCAGGGAAGGTGGACACTTCCAGGGTGGCCCCCACTGACCCAACTCCTCCAGGCTTGTCCCATCTGCCTACAATCACCACCCAGTTAGTCCATTCTAACTAAGATGGACTAGCTAGGTTACAGTTCTCATCATGTAATCATTCCAGCTCTGCAGATTTCTGCATTAATCCAGGATATTTGCAGGGACACCTCACAACCAAACCAAAACAGATCCCATCTCCAGCCCTCCTCAATTCCTGAAACCCTTATACTAAGCCCTTGGAACTCTTGGTCAGTAGGCAATTCATACCTGGACAAATCACAGTGAAACAGAAAAACACCAAAGACACAGAGAAAAGTCACAGAAGCAGCTAGACATAAAAGACAGATGTCTTAGAGTGACAGTTGTCTTTGCAGCATCATACACAGAAAAACAAGAGACAATGGAATGGCAGCTTCAGTGAGCCCAAAAAGCGCCTCTACTATAGAATCCAGTTGGAGGGAAAAAATATCCTCCAAGAACAAAGATGAGATAAAGATTTTTTTCAGGCAAACAAAATAAGTGATCATTTAGAAGTATATATTCACTAAAGAAAATGCTAAAGGAGATATTTTAGGCAGAAGGAACGTGCTCCCAGATGGAGGGACCTATACACAACACCAATCATGCCTATGGAATTTTTTTAAAAAGTCAGAATTGAAACATAGACAATACATGTCTTGTCTAAGGATATGGGAAAAGTGCTAATTGACCACAAACTTTGGTAAATTAAGTAGGCAGATTTTAATTTTGAGGGAAGTTAAAGAGGATAATTTCTGAGGGAAATGGTATTATAAAATACTGTATAGTTACTCCCAATAAAGTGAGAAAACAGAAACAGAATAGGGTGGCAAATAGCATATAATAAAACTGTGTTTTTTATTTCTTTTTTTAAAGAGAGGACAGTGAGAGAGAGAGAGAGAGAGAGAGAGAGAGAGAGAATCAATTTTATTGAGTTTTTCACATGGCTTTTGTTGCTCCAACACTTGGTTGTGTACATGGGTGCTGGGGTTTGAACCCATGTACTTGCACATGCTAGGCAAATGCCGTAACTGCCGAGCTACTGCTCCAGCCCCTAAAATTGTATTTTTAAAACACAAATGCAAAAAGAAAAAGAAAAAGAAAAAAAAGCAAAAAAAAAAAAAACCACAAATGCATTTGTAAGTATACTAAATAAGAGAGATTTAGGTGCTTTAGTTGAATGGCATATGACAGTGAACAGAAACTTTTT
>PVKS010011919.1:0-55224 GCA_004027875.1 Aplodontia rufa | reverse complement strand
AATAGATGAAACCCATAGTAGCTTATCTATGTGTTAGCATTACCCCTGGTTATCAAAGTTTATACACAATGATTGCTACAGTTTTGACAATGTTTCCCCCTTATCTGTATCCTGTATCGCAATATACTTCTAATAAATGTGGGGGGGGGGAAAAAAGGAGTAAAAAAAAAAAAAAAAAAAAAAAAAGAAAGGGTTCAATTGTCATAGTAGTGGCCAATATAAAAGTGAGCTTTCTCACAAAGGAATTTCTCCCCCACCCTCCCTGTTTTGTGCATATTTCCTTGTCTTTCTACCATGTTCTAATGCAGCACAAAGCTCTTGCCAGATGCTGGCCCCATGTCCTTGGACTTCCCAGCCTGTAGAACCATGAAATATCAACCCCTTTTCTTTATAAATTTCTCAGTCCCCAGTATTTTCTTACAGTAGCAGGAAACAGACTAAGAACACCTAACCTATCGAGTGTTATTTATTAACCTAGACTACCTTAAATGTGCTCAGAATACACTAGCCCACAATTGGGTGAAATCATCTAACACAGAGTCAATAGACTTTGTGTCATGATAAAGTATTGACTATCCCAAGTACTTTATTGAATGGATTATCCAAAAAAATACTGGCACCACAGAACTATGTAGTTGCTTACTCTGTGATTCTGTGGCTGATTAGGAACTTTGACTTGCTGTTGCCTGGCATCCTGAATACAATACCATGTGTATGTAGCCCAGGAAAAGATCAAAGTTCATAATTCAAAATATGATTTCTACTAAATGTGTACTGCTTTCGCAGCATAGTAAGGGTGAAAAATCATAAGTCTGAACCATCATGAGTTGGAGACTGCCTGTGTGTTACGTCAACTGTTAAGGGCTCGCGGTACATCAATCAGTTACACAATGACACTTGTTGTCAATAGCTGCACCATGCATCAGATGCATGTACGGTTCTTGGCAGCAGGTACTCCACGACAATGCCAACTTTGAAACAATATGCAAAAGTTTTCTATTGCTGTCAATGAACTCCAGAATATCTTCCAAGGTCAGCTTCAGCTTCTCCTTTGCTTTAAATATAGCTAATGACAGGATAAATGTACAACCCCAAATCTCAACATGGATGTGTATTTTAAATTTTGAATAGTATTTCTGAAACTGACTTTTAATTCGTTACTCTTGAGAATTGCTTTCTGGCAAAAGCAGAATGAATAAATGCTAATGATGTAGAAGACCCTGGTTCAGAGACTGATGTTACAATTTTCTAATCCATGAAGTATTTAAAGAGTGATGAGACAGTACATTATATCTGCATGGTAATTTAGTTCAGAAGTTCACAATTATTTTATTTTCAATATTAATTGCTTTTGTCTCTCAATAAATGACTGTAGGAAGTGGAATTCAATTTCATTCATTTTCAATAATCGAGATTGCTTTGAACTAGCTCAATAACTCTTGGCTTCTCTTGGCCTTCGATATATTGCTGGTGGTAGCACATAAATAATCTGGGGTTTCTTTTGATTCCTAAGCAGGGCTGGCTGGCCTTTGGCAAAAGAGCTAAGTAGACTCGGTTTTCTCTGCATATTGGCACCCATATTGCTTTGTCCTCTTCAACATCCACAGTCCCTCTGCTTCTTAGGTTTCTCCTGCCCTGCTTCCTCCCAGGGGCAAGTGATAGGAAAAATATATTCTTACTGTTAAGATTTCCAGCTTCCCTGCCTTTGCTTGTCCTGTACCCTCTCAAGTAGCCTTGTGCCTGCGTATCTAAACAGAATGAGACACAGTTCACACACAACACCACCATCTCCAGAGCCTCTGCAGTCCTCCCTAGGTAGAAGTACAGTTACCTCTCCCCGGATTCCTCTGCAGCACTCCTGTGCTTCATTTCTTTGCACTGATTTAAAGGCACCCACGTGGCTCCTTCCCTGACTTCGGCTTCCCAAGGTTATCAGTCACAAGTCATTCATTCATATATTTCAAGTCGTTCTTAGCTATGTTCCCTGACCCCCAATCCCAAGAAAAGTCTGAAGGAAGAAACCAAAATATGAATTAAAGAATAAGTAGTTTGAGAGGCTTATCGATGACTCTACATTTTAACCATATGGCCTGTGTTTCTTTTGGGAGGGAGGGGGAAGATAAAGGAGATTTAACCCAGGGGCACTTAACCACATCCACATCCTCAGCCTTTTTTATTTCTTTGAGACCAGTTTCTTGATAAGCTGCTCAGGGTCTAAGTTGCTGAGGCTGGCTTTGAACTTGCAATCCTCCTGCTTCAGCCTCCCAATCCACTGGGATTACAGGCATGTGCCGCAGTGCCTAGTTGTACACTGATTCTTGCAACACAGGTCTAACTCGCTTCAGGGCCTTTATTTTATATATAAAGCTAGCAGTCCTGACCAAGTTGTCCTACAATCGTGTCAGTGTGGATCCCCATTCATCTCCTGCTACAGTGAGAGTTCTTCAAGGCCAAGGACAACAATCTGCAGCAGGCCCAGTGAAGGAGCTCAAAGCACTTTTGCAAGATGAACAGGATCATGGAGCCCTGTGATCTCATCATCTTTCCTAAGAATACATTTCAAGATGTTTACTGCCAAGGATTTCATGGAGCACTATATAGGAGGTCACATCCAAGGTCAGTGAGAGGGAGAGAGAGAGAAGCCTTACTCACAAACTCTAACATTGCCCTGTTCTCTATTTGACTGAAGCTCTCCACAGAAGCTTTCAACATTTTAATCTGACATTCAAAGCAAAGTGACTTCCAAACGGACTAACCTATCAGCGCCCCATCAACATATGGAGCACATGGCCTGTATTTACCGGTATGGGATTTCCTTTTATCTGTTTGCAAATCATTTTTAAGAGTGTCGTAACTGTTTCCTTCCATAGATTGCAGGTTCCTATAGGAAAGGATGTCTGATTTTTCCTAAGTAGGGTCCCAGCTGGAATGTCAGAGCAAAGTTTTGCATTTAAATTTTAAGAACCACTGCCGACCGAATTGTTATGTGCATATACAGATATGTCACAATGAATCCCACTATTATGTATACTAATGCACCAATAAAAAATTAATTAAAAAAAGAACTGCTGCCAAGGATTTGATTCAATTAGATCTGATTCAATTCAGCAAATATTTGTGAATATGCTAAGTAAAATAAACTGGTTTTGCATTAAGAATGATGCAAATATAAATAAAATCTGATCATTACCCCCAGAAAGCTATCTTATAAAACAAAGATGGGAAAGTAACTATATTTGATACAAAGCAGCCAAGATATTTTATCAGCTATTCTTAAGAACAAGATATTCAATGTGATTCTGTGGGGAGACTGACTTTAATCTCATAGTTTATTGTATATTTAAAGAGCTGGCATTTTGATACATTCCTGGTCTCTTTCCCTATAATCAACTGATTATCCAGGAACCAAGCCAGAAAGTGTCATGTGACTAAGTCTTTAAAGTAATAAGGGGGGAGAGTGGGTCAGAGGGCTGAGGAGTTGGGGTGTCCTGCAGTGTTCACTCAAGAGTCCTGTCACCATCTGCGTTAGTCAACTTTCCATTACCACAACAAATGTGTGAGGGCACCAATTTACGAAGAGAAAAGGTGTGGCCCACACTTTTGCAGGTTTCAGTCCTTGACTAAGTGGCCCTGTTGTTTTGGGCCTCTGATAGCACCTCATGGCAGGAGCCTATGGCAGAGCCTGACTGCTTGCCTCATGGATTGGAACAGAAAAAGAGAAGAAAGGGTCAGCCTCTTCAAACACACTCCTCAGCGACTAAAAGACCTCACACCAAGCCCGCCCTCCTACAAGTTCCTCCACCACCCAAGACTGCCATGCTCGGGACCAAGCTGTCAGCACATGCACCTTGGGAGCACGTTAAAATCTCAACTATGGGGACTGGAGCAGTTGCTCAGTGGTTGCAGCCTTTACTCGGCATGCACAAGGGCCTGGATTTGAACCCCAGCACCACATACACAACTAAGTGTCAAACAAGGCCAGATGAAAAAATAAATAAAATTGATTATCTCTTTGTCCCTCTCTTAAAAACACACACACAAAAAAATACCAACTATAAAACCCTGTCATAAGCCACAGCTCCCAGGCGACAGAGGCTACTGGTGCTTAGTGGGTTTCTATGTGCCTTCATTTACCCAGAATCTGCATCATCTCCCTCCATCCTACTCCAGTTCTTTTTGCCTTTCCTTACTAGGGATACATCCCAATTTCAGTTATTTTTAAAAAGATTTTTCATTATAGTTTTACATATTGAAGAGTTTGTTTTTACACTTGCGTATAAGCACACATCATACATCCCCTTTCCCCTCCCCTTTCCCCCCTTCTTCATCCCCTCTGCTGACCTCTAGTCTGTGAGATTGCTCCAGTTGGATTGGTAGCCCATGTTTGATGAGTCCACTGTCTAAACTTACTGTTCTCTCGCTCTTTCCTATGCTGTACTCCAGCTTCCACATATGAGAGAAAACATTCGGCCCTTGAGTTTCTGGGTTTGGCTAATTTCATTCAGCATGTTTTTATCCATCTCCACTTATCAGCAAAAGCCATGATTTCTTTTTTTTAAATAGCTGAGTAGAATTTCAGGGCATATATACACCACAGTTCTTGGCTCATTCTTCAAGGATGGGCATCTGGGTTGGTTCCATAATTCAGCTATAGTGAATTTTGCTGCTATGAACATTGATGTAGCTGTGTCACTATTAATAATTTTCAACGTTATGCTCTGAATTCAACCCCATTTAACAGGAAAATCCTAATCTTATAATTAAGAAACCTGCTTACAGAGGTTGAGCCCAGGAAATTTAGAGGGATGATAATCTTGTTTCTGCCCAGATGGTCATATGTTCTCAGCGTGCCAAAGTCGAAAATCTTTTTTTTTTCCTGAAGAAATATGACTGTTTCACTTCTTACTTATACTTCTGGCTTATCATTCACAGGAAACCACTACTAAAGTGTATGTGTATATATTCATATGTGATATATAGTATGTAAATAGTTCTAGATGAAGAACATGAAACTATCTGTGGTATGAGGGAAGGGAGCTTTGGGTAAAGGCAGAGAGAAGATCATTGCTACTGTTGAAGCATCTTCACTTTTTGTCCTAGAAGGAACTCCCTACAGGAGCCCACTTTCAGGAAAATACTTAACAACTGTCACATAACCCACTCCTTTCTGCTGCTGATTGCTTCTCCACTGAAAGAGCTAAGGCATTTCTGCCCTACTTCAGAGTAGGCCCTACTGCAGGGTTGCCACATAACAGGGAAGGATGCCCAGTTGAATTTGCATTTCAGATAAACAATTTTCAGTATAGTATTGGCCATATATTACAAGGGATAGACTCAAACCAAGAAGTATTTGTTGTTTATCTGAAGTTCTAATTAGCTTTGATGTGCTGTATTTTATTTTCGAAAGCTAGCAAATGTACTTCCTTCTATCTCAAAATTGAATTGCAATGAGCTTATAATAGAATTTGGGAGGCAGTTTAGTGATGTCAAGAATGGAAGGGTTTGTTTTGTTTTGAAAACACAAATATTCTTTTGCTCCCTTCCCCAGGAAGTTAAGGTACAATTTTACTTCCTTTCTCCAGTTCATGTTAGATGTGGCCAGTTAGCTTTTGTGTATGAAACAGGTATGGGAACCCTCTTCCTTTTTCCATGCCTGTGATCATGGAAGCATATATAGAGATTCAGCCTCCATTAGCCTGGGTTCCTGAATATCTACCATGTGCAGGGTCTCTTACACTGGGCATGTAGCATGAGAAATATATTTAGGGTGGGAGGGTAAAGAGCAAACTTACTGAGTGTTGTAGGATAGCCTAGCTTGGGAGAGAAGGTGTAGTGAATTTTAAATAAGAAGATCTACACTTCAATCTTAATAACTCTCCACTTATGCTAGTTGTGGTATCAGATGCCTGTAATCCCGGTGATTTAGGCGGCTTAGGCAAGAGGATGCCAAGTTCAAAGCCAGCCTTAGCAACTTACAAAAGCCTTAAGCAAATTACCAAGCCCTGTCTTAAAATTAAAAAAAAAAAAAAAAAAGAGGCTGGGGATGTGGCTCAGTGATTAATCACCCTGAGTTCAATCCCTGGTACAGAATGTATTTCCACTTAATAGTTTTGCAACATTTGACATTTGGCAAATTGAGTCCACACGTCATAGGGAAGTGGTACTGGGGATTCTTTCTCAACCCAAGACATGCTTCAGTGAGTCTTTCCTGAGTACTTATTTTATGCAGTCTGATGATAAATACTGTGAAGAACACAATATTCAGGAAGATACAGTCACTAATTCTGTAAAAACGAAAGTAAACCCAACTTGGGGCTGGAGGTATCTCAGTGATTATGGCACCCACCTGGCTTGTGTGGGGATGCAAGTTTGAACCCCAGCACCACATACAAGTGAAGTGCGGGAGCAATGGAAGCCACATGAAAAAACTAAATAAAATTGATTCTCTCACTGTCCCTCTCTTTAAAAAACATAAATAGAAGTAAACCAAACTTGTAAGAGCTACAATTTTTCTTGGCCTATCACATCCCAGAGACTCTTCTAAGCTCCTTACAGACTCAACTCATCAAATTCTCATAACAACCCCTTGGTACAGGTATAACTTTATCCTCATTTTACCCATAAGGAGGCAGCCACAGGGAAAGGAAGCAGCTTACCTCACTTGACAGTCTTCATTATAAAGATTTGATAAGGATGTCAGAAGTACTAAGAGCACCCGCTGATCAGACAAGGAATTACAGCCAGAATGTAAATCAACACACTAAGTATTTCACTGATAAAGTTTAAATTGCTTTTTGTAGGGGAGGGGATCCATTTGAAGGAAGCAATGTATGATTGACCTTCTGGCGGATGCTCATCTTCACTGCAGACTCTCCCCCTTTTAGCTCTGATGTTCTTTCTATAGTCTGGATCTGCATTTCCACATTTTTGGGACATTTTCCCATGGTTAGCCCATTGATACCCCAAATTCTTCACGGCTACAAACAACTTGTTTTTCTGCCCAGTTGCTGCTTTTAATGATTTCTCCATTTCTGTGAATGGAGTCAGTTTTGATGTAGTTATGCAAGTTTGAACCACTGACCTGCTGTTCTCCCAGTCCCTCCGGCACCTGCCCTCAAATACCTGTCCCTTCTCCCATCTCCCATCCTTCCCCAATCACTGTCCACATGCGGCTTTAGGTTTCTCCTGTCTACTTTTATGTCTATTATCACAGCATCCCCTCTTCCCACTCTACTTTCTATCCTGTCCTAGAATATTTTAGCCACAGGTGCCTGATTTTTCTTCCTAAATAGAGTTTCGGACATGTCTTACCCAGAAGCTTGTGTTGCTCTCCTGCACGACTGAACTCCATACACATTCTTCAACCTGTAGTCAATGCTGTTGGGGCTGGGGACAATCCCTGTATCACATTTCCATTGAAGGAACTACTGTCCTTCAAAACAGAGCAATAGTGGCAAGAATATTCACTACCGACAAACCTGGTAAGACTGGGATAAAGGTCATTGAGTGTATATGATGTAACTGAGCTCTGGCTTTACTTCAAGGGAAATGATTGGTTATGAGATGTCGCTATTCTCCTTTTTATCCGTGGACTCTACCCCTTAGATCTAGAGAACTGTGGTTGTCCACAAGCTCTGTTAAGACCAGGTAAACAATTGCTGGGCCTAGTGGTGAGTGCCTGTAAACCCAGTGGCTTGGGAAGCTGAGAAAAGAGGATCTCAAGTTCAAAGATAGCTTCTGTAACTTAGCGAGAAACTGCCTCAAGATAGAAAAAAAGAAAAAAGGGGTAGGGATGTAGCTCAGTTGTTAAGCATCCCTGAGTTCAATTCCTGGCACATACACACACACACACCCCAAAAAAGCACAACTAATCAGGCAAAGTCAGGAAAGGCCAGTTCATCCTGGTTCCATATTGGATTGCCACAATGGCGATTCTGCTAATTTAATCTATATGATTCTTATTTCTAAATGTAAAATGTTCAGAACACATAAGTGAAGGAGTATGTGTGATGCCCCAGAGACACTAATGATATTCTCTGAAATTATTTTATCAATCTATACCATGAGCCATTTAAACAACTCTTTCAAAATATCAACTGCAAGTTTGACCAAGTTCTCTATGTGTTTCCATTTCACCAGTTTTTGTCACTGGGCATTCTATCTCTTCAGAGAACACATTTCCCACTGTTTTTGTACCTGGAAAATACTGTTCCTTTTGCAGCTCAGCTAAAGCGGTGCATCTTTCTACAAAACAGAATTTTCTCATCTGCATAAACTCTCAGCTTCTTGTTCTCTTCCTCCTTCCAACCCTTCCCTCTGTACTTACAATAGCTTTCCTTGTGTTATTTTATCTATACACTAGTCTCTTTAGTCTTTTCTGATCTATAGCTTCCCTGAAGTATCCATTGTCTAGTGCCTTACTCCTCCTAATAAATTAATGATGGCAGCTTCAACAATATTGTGTTGTCTTTTTTTCTTTCTAAATTCCAATTGCACAGATTAAGTAGAGTATGATACTCAATATATCTGTATGGCACATAATGATTGGATCAGTGTGGGTGACATTTCCATCTCAAACTTTAAAAACATATTTCATGAACACACACTACTTGTACACATTTGTAGGGAATAGGGTCACTTCAATGCATGTAGTCTTATTCTTCTAACTTTATACAGGTGAGTGACAAAATTCTACTCACAGTAAAACCTGTTCCTGTAATTCAGAGATTTACTACTTGGTAATTACAAATGTTCTTATCCTCTCCTTCTCATGCACTTAAATTCAAAAGGACTGGACTCTTGGTTTTAAGATATGAAGCATCTTTACATAGTTCTTTGAAAGCATTCATGTACTTCCTTTTCTCTTTCCTTATAACATCTTGCCAAGACTTATGCCAGAAACACTCCCTTCCTCCTACATTTAGGAAGAGAATGTTCATGGTGACAATCACACTTTTCTATTCCTCCCCAGACGTGTACTTTACCTGAGTTTCTTAATATCCCTGGCAAGGAGTCTAAACTCTGCGTTAACACCTGCTTTTCCTCTCCAATGGTCAGTCATTCCCACAATTCCACTTTTCCTTTTCTGTGGCCCTGAATAGAAAGCCTTGTCTACTTTGTCAAATGCGGCATAACAAAGACACACATTTGTCTCTACCTCATCCCCAAAGTTATAAATCCACAAAATTAATAGGAATGAGAGAAGAAACCACAACAAACAGATGATGTCAACAAAATTTTAGAAGCTACAAAGCATATTGGAAACTTTGCAGAACAGAGATTTTAAACATTATAGAGTTGAAGATTGGATGGTCAATAAGAACCAAGCTAACTTATAGAACAGGAAGAAAAAGTATTTGTAGTGTATGACAACCTCATGTGTGAGCAATATTCACTTAATCATATGTGTAAATGTTAAATACTGGCTAAAAATAGCAATATAAATACTTTGGGAAGTGGAGGAGGGAAAGTGAGCAAATAAATCAGATGTCAAAGAGTTAAACCCTTATCTTCTATGATAGCTCCAGTAAATGATGGCTAAAACTAAATTTTAAAATGTGTGAGCAAATAATTTAGAAATATTAGAACAGAATAAAAGAAAAATGCTGGAAAACTGAAAATGGTTGCCTCAGGGGAGTAGGAATCAGAGCTGGAGAACTATCTCACTTCTCAAACACAATACATGTGATACTTTTTCCCCCTAAAACCATATCATTTCACCAAAGTGTAACAAGATAAAATTTAAACTTTTTTTTTTTTTAATCATGAGCCTTCTGAGAAGCAAAACTTTATTCAAACTCTTAGCTCATGGGTCTTGTCTTTGCAATGGATCCCTGCGTGGCCCTTCACGATGACTGGGCAATTCTTGTGTCTCCTATACTCCAAGGCAGATAGCCCTGCCACTGAGAATGAGCAGCCTTCTAGAAAGATTTCCACTGTAACAGGCAAATTGAGGGTGGAGGTGCTAGGAGGAGCAGAGATTTCTAGGCTTCATTCCTCCTGTCATTCCAACATGCTATCCCATGTGGTAAAACTGAGTCTAGAAGCCTGTCACATTTACACAAGCTTGACATGTGCTTTCCCATCTCTTCAAAATACCCTTCCTCACTTACCTAGAAAGTGCTTAGCCTTTAAAAATCCAAAGCAAATTCTCCTTTTCTATGAACCTGTCATTCTCCAAATAGTTCACTTTCTTACATGTTTAACTATTATGTTTACTACCACATAACCAATAACCTCTCTACATGTCTCCCCTTTAATCTTTGATATCTTTGGGAGGTAAATAACTATCATGCATGTTTTTATTCATTGTAGCAAAATATTTGTATAATGAATAAGTTCAAGAAGTTAGGGAGCTCTTATCAAATATCTGAAATGTTCATTAAATTTCTAAGCAATCAGCCATAGCTCACCATAAGCTTTTGTGTAAAAGCCGAAACAGTCTGAACATACTGAGCTAAAAATTTTAAATTAAGAAGCCTATGGCACAAATACATCTACAGGGTCAAAATGCTCATAGTACACATTCCTGTTTCATTAATCTCAGAGTATTCCAGAAATTCTACCAGCTTTTTCATGACAAATATCTCAACTGCAAAAAAGAGGGGTGAAATTTGTGTAAATCGGCAAGGAGGATTTGCTAGACCAAACTCTATGTGTTCCACTAGATTCAACACTGGGATTCTTAGAACCCAAATAAGTCTTTGGTGAAACTTTGACAACTTGGAGTCATATTACATGAATGCATGACAAGATAATTTTTCAGAATTGGCTCATCTCCTTTGAACCTCTGCCTGCCCTCTCAAGCTTATTTCCTTTCTCCCAGTTCCTGCATTTCAGCTCTTTCATAGGCCTTGCCTAAAAGCACTCCACTTCTTGTTTTTGAGCTACCTCAACCCGGCCTCCTGGCCTATTCCACAAAACTTTCTCACATCAGTTAAAAACTGTGGTCATTTCCATTCCAGGTAAAATTATTACTAAATGAAAGTGAAGAAGAAGCCTTAACTTCTTTCTCTGTTATGAAATGCCTTTGTAAAATTTTTTAAGACTATGAAGGCTTACCTAAATGAAGCATAGCAATTAGATGAAGATTTTAAAAAACTAAGTATCGTCGACTCAAGAAGCAATGAAATGTGTACTATCAAGAATTAAACACACCCAGAATGTCCCAGAAATGTAGACACAATTATAAACATTTAACAACTAGCGTAAGCAAATATGTATAATGAAATAAGCCCTCTATCATAATACATTCCCTCAAAATATCAACATTTCTGCTTTTATAGATTGGTATTAATATGGTAAAGTTGGATGCATTTTTTGGATGTATTCTATACTGGGTGGGGAGGTTGCTTTGTACAAAACATTAATCAAGTATAGCTATTCGAAATGGAACTCCTCAGTATAACCTCTGCTTGACAGACAGACAGATGCAGGGCTCTCAGGGTTAGTGCCTTAAGGTACTATCAAGGGATGAGCCCTGAGTTCCAGTCAATTAGCAACTAAGGGATAACACTAGGAACAAAAACATTTATTACATGAATCTTCACACCAAGAAAATGTGCAGATGATTTCCGTTTCATATAGGGCTCATCTTCCTTGATTTCCTAAAAATTATGGTCTTTCCCCATTGCTGCAAAGAATAGAATCCCTGTGTGAGTTTAGCTTAGCTGGTACTACAAAGTCCCATTTCTATCACCTGCCTAGAAGGAAGCCAGGGAAGTGGGGAAATCCCCACTAAATGCAGGGCTAGATTGTAGGGAAGTGATTAGAAAAATCACCGAAACTTCCCATTGGCTGTCAAATGCATATCAAAGCAATCAGTGGTTTTCTCATTGTCTACTGTACCTGGTGTTGGGCTGATCTGACCCTGGATGAACTATGTATTTGTC
Source organism: Aplodontia rufa (assembly GCA_004027875.1). Taxonomy (NCBI): domain Eukaryota; kingdom Metazoa; phylum Chordata; class Mammalia; order Rodentia; family Aplodontiidae; genus Aplodontia; species Aplodontia rufa. The sequence goes on along the minus strand of PVKS010011919.1, from coordinate 43,333 downwards.
CCTGATCTGAATGTATGAACTATCTTAAAGATACAAATTAACAAGTCTTTGGTGGTGATATACACACAACTGGATTGTTAAAATGTATGTGGTGATACCCTGAACATGTAGAATTTCTATATTTTCACAAATTTTTTCTTGTTATCCTAAAAAATAAATTTAGCAATTCAGAAAAACCATGTACAAAGTCCAATGGGTAAGTTAAGATGGCCCAAACCACCCACTCAATTTTTTTTTAATCCAGTGTTTTTCATGGTGCAGATAATATTTATAGTGAGAGATGACATGAGCATATCTTCCATGCAGTGGAATAATGGACATAACTCAGTCCAGAAATGCTGGTGGGCAGTGTGGCTCAATGGGAAGAGCGGCTACTAGAACTAAAGGACCTATGTTCTATGAGAAGTTCACTCATCTGGAAGAGTAGGGGAAACTCAAGACTTGCCATATTGAGTGAGAGAGAGAGAACACCCAGCATGGGCTAGATAATGGTGATTACCCCCAAATATGCCATTGCCCCTCATATGCCCATGAATACATGGCCTCAAGTAAGTATAAAGTATCATGTTCCTTCATGTTTGGCCTGGGATTCAATAGAGTCTGCATGTATCTTTAACAATTCTTTTTCTTTTTCCGTTGGCTTCTTTTACGTAAACTTTTTTTTTTTTTTTTTTAATGAATGCCCCCAGCCTTTCCTTATGGATTGTGCCCCTGACCTAATTACATAAGTACCTGATGGGCTGGAACACTTCCAAAAAGGCCTCTTAGGAAAAACAATCTGAAGGGTTCTCTTCCCCTTCTTTTGTAATTACATAATTACTCAGCTGACTAATATGAGTCACCGTGTGCCATTCTAATCTCCCAGGCACAAAATAGTTTTATTATTTTCCTTGGAACTACCTAATTACCCAATGGATAGCAATAACTCCTGGGCTCTTTTCAGTAAGTAATCTGTAAGCTCAAGGCTAAAATCCCTCCAGAAGTCTTTGCAAAGGGAGGAAAATTTAGAATAACATAAACATTTTGCCACATGAGACTCTGGAGATGTGACAGGGGTGGTTCAATGATACACCATAGATAAATCTGGAGAAAAACTATAAAACTGTGGGCACAAGATAAGTTAATGAGGCAGATTCTCGCTGCTGGGTCTTAGGACATAAGTGTTCCTGAGCCAAAACAGCAGCAGTTGAATAAACATCTCATCAGTTTAAAAAAAAATTAGTGAGAATTTGAAAATGACATACATCAGCTTTGGTTGACCCATAAATGAATGAATAACGATGCTTCATTAACATTCTGATAAAATATCAATACTAACAGGAATTATATTTTTCCACTCCACAATGGAATCTTGGTATATAATTGTTCTGTAACTGACCTGTGGTTATTTAGTCCCTATTCACTTAGGGAAGTGTTTAGGAAACTATTTTGATTCTCCTCTGCATTTTTCAAAGGGACACACCAGGAAGCTACACAAGCCTTTGAAAACATCAGTCTACCCCAGGACACTTCCTAGGAGTTGCTCAGAACCCAACAGGTGCAGTAGTCTACCCTGCATGCTTTCCCTGACCTCCTCCTTCCCCTAATTTCCTCCAGAAATGGTAACTGTGTGAAGCCTTCTTTCAATGACTAGGCCAACTAGATGATTTACAAAGGCAATATGTTGGCGTATGCCCTGAATATGATAGCTTTCTAATAAAAATAAATGCCTATTTATCCAAGCTACTGAACAGCTGGGTCTAATCGATATGAAATCTGATCAAGCCATTTTCCAAAGTACAATAAAACACTAAGTCATGTTCATCATTTAACTGTATTTAGAACTATCCTTTAGAGTTCACCTCTTTTAAAACTTTTTAAGGAAAAAGCTACATGAAAGTTTATTGTACAACTAATAAAACTTGAGCCTAAAGAACTTGTGAAGGTTTGGTAGGGCAGCTGAACTTAATTTGGTTGTAATTTACTGAAGTAATCAATTCAAGTCCATGGCAAGGAATTTTGTATTCCACAACTTCACAACTCACATTTTTTAAAGAAATTTTATAATAGGGCATTAGAAAATAAAAATCTGAAAACCATTCAGTCAAATTTGATTTTTATGGCACACAGAACTTACAGCTGAATTAGCAACACTGAAGTAGTTTTGAGAGTTAACACACAGGGAGGCCTCACACACTGAGCAAGCACATAGAGCATGCACTTCCCTGGAGGCACAGAGGGAGCTCTGAAAGTGCATGGTCCCATCTACTAACTTAAACCTCTCAGATTCCAACAGGTGCCCCACTTGCTTTTTTGGAAGGGCCTCCTGGTAAAAATTCTCCTGTCCCAATCACAGACACACCCGCTCCCCAGATTTTCTCAACTGTTAATTAAGAGACAGAAGAAAAGTAGAGGGAAGCCAGCAAGTTTATGGACATTCCCCTAAATGCACATCACACTCCATCTTCCTGAAGACAGTTGAAAATTTTTCCCATTAAACATCTAGGAAAGTTACTTCTGCAAGGTGGCCCTTCTACCCTTGCTACTCCAGCTTTTTCAAGTTATTTCCTAAATAACAGACCCAACATTCATCAGTTTTGTCAAACCCCCCTGGCGCCACCAAACTAGACTTTTCGGATTTTTCAACTTTATCTTTTAGAAGTTCATTCCTCTAAAACAAAAACTGCCTAGAGGGTCAGATGATTATACCTGTTCAAACAACAAAACTTTAGATGTAAACAGGACACGCACTGAGAAGAGTAGAGATGAATAGCAAAATAGGGTGATGTCTAGAGGAAGGAATGGCTCCAAGATTCCAAGACTAGACTTACATAATCCAATGGCTACTGCATTCTGTAGGTCACAAGGCATTTAGGAACAAGTTTTCTATAACTGTGGGCTCTTTCAGTAAGCAGACACTTAACTATTGATCGTGGCTACAAAATTTGAATACCTACTATTTTCCATACAATATTTACCAGGAACAAGAGACACATTCATTTTACCTCTCTAAATATATTTAAGTATTTATTATAAGCCAGGCATGTGGTGGCCACCCACCAGCGGTGCCAGCACACAAAAGCTTGATATGCCAACTTGAGCTTGTGATTACTACAGTAGCGCCTGATAGAACTGAATATGCTTTTCCATGAATCCCAGAATACTTAACAAGCTTCCTTCCTTTCTCCCATCATTTCAATATGTATAATGAAGAGTCTACATGTGTTGGGTAGAGTGGTCAGTGCTCAGAATCCAATGGTGATCTGATCTGGAGTTGGTACCTGGCTGACATTTTCCAAAGTTGACACAAGGCCAATTTCTCACACAGTTTTTAACCGGGGAGTGAAATACCAATGTACGAATCACACGTATATCTAACGACACAGCTGTCATTAGTCCTTGAAGATGAGTTAGAGGGGGATGTGCAGCCTTTAATAGAAGTTTCCTCCAGGTAAAGAGTCTATTAAGGGTTGACTTAAAGAGTTTTGCTGTTTAAAATTCTTCCCTGAACTTGTTTATCTTCTGTTGATTCATTTTCATTTACTTGAAAGGATTTTGTTGGACTGAAACTCTAATTGAAAGAAGAGATGGGAAAACAGAAGAGGTCTGCAGAGTGTCAGTTCTCCATTTGGGATGATCCACATCCTCACACACATGGTTTCTGTTAAAGCCACTGAGAAGTACTTCTGAACAGCGTCAACCACACATTTCCTCAATGAGCCACAAAATAAAGTGCTATTAATTCTCACTAATATTCATGAAATGATAGTCTTTTATTGCATATGCCTCACCTCCTACTATGACCTTGAGGTTTCCTGTCCCTTCCTAGGTCCATGGGCAAACCTCTTTTGCATCATAGGGAATGTGGCAATACAATGTTTAAGACTGCCTTTAGTTATAAAGTTTAATATGCCATGCAGACAAATCATCTTGATATCATAAATAGTCTTTTTCTTAAAAGTCAAGATGTAATGCGGATTTTGCCTTCTCTCTTCCTGAGTGCCCTGGTAAGAATAAGCTTTCCACAGAAAGACATTCTTTTTCAATCTGTTAATACATCACTCAAAAATTTTTTCTGTATTCACTTCCAAATCCTGTTGAAATGGTTTTTACAAAATGTTATTTAAAACACACACACACACACACTCTCACACTCCCCACTATATTTTCCATCCCCTCTTGACCATTCTCAGGTTACAAGCCTCTGAAGTGTGCTTGGTCTGTGCTGGGTATATTTATTACTCTTAATAAATGAGTCACTGGTGTAAGAATGCAAATTTTATGTGGCCCATGTATAAATGGGCCTGTTAGAATGACCAGATATACATTTTATGTGACTGCTAAATAATTATGTCATGGAAGTATAGCTTGCAAATTCAACATTAAAAAAAGAAATGAATTTCAATAATGTTGGAATGAGTATTTGTCAAAACACCATTTTGATGAGTTAAGGCAATGAAGAAAAAGGACAAAGTAAAGTGATCAGGTTACAGAAGAGCGACGTGGACGCTTCAGCTTCCCCCAACAACCTCTGTCGGCCACTTGCCTGCCTCCACGCCACTGTGTCATGAAGCACATCAGACGGACAGTTCCTCTGTTAGGTTTCCAACATTTCTATCTGTGAAGCCAAGCACGGGATAAGGGATAGCTGAAACTCTGCCTGCAGTTTTCCCATCAAAACTGGGAGAATTAAAAAGGCAGAAAGCAGAATAGCTGGGGTGGGGTGGAGAGAACAGGGATCTACTGGTCTCATGTACCGCGTTGTGACTACAGTAAATAACGCTGTAATATAAACTCAAAATGTGCTGAGTGTATCCCAAGCATCCTCACCACACACACAGAATGGCAACTATGAAAAGTGCTGGATGTGTTCATTACTCAGTTGTAGCAATCGTTTCACAGTGGGTATGTTGTACTCCTGGAATTCAGACAATTTGTATTTGTTAATAGCACCTCAATAAAGCTAGGGAAACAAAACGAAGGATTGCATGCTGTTGGCAGCTAGCTATATTTCCACCATAGCTTCACAAACAAAATTCACACCATTATTTGCAGCAGTTACCTATAAACCAGTTTTAGAATGAGAAAGGCACTTTTTAAGAGTGAGAATTTTATTCATCTTGTTTTTGTTTCTCTGACAAGGGCTTGTGTATGTGGTTCTGAAGTTTAAACCTGGCTCCTCGTGCATGCCAAGCAAGCACTGTAACCACTGAGCCACAACTCCAGTCCCAAGAAAGTTACTTTCAAAGTGGTCTTTAAGCATAACGTATTTCTTTATGAAATACAATATGAAAGCGGTGTAATGATTGGAAAGTATTTGGTGAAAAATTCTGGAAGACAAAAATGCTGACGTTAAAGTTGTATAGGAAATTAACTAGGCCTAACTTCAGAAGACAGTTCAGAACCACAGTTCATGTTCACTTTTGCTTTCAATTGCAATGAGTAGTAAAGAGGTAAGGACAGGAAATTATCAGAAAGCAAAGTTCGACTTCAGAATTTGGAAAATGAACTCAATGGGGACATGGGAGCGAAGGGGATGGATATGACCTTAGATCCCACTTTCACAATGATGTGGACATTCAATAACTAAACACAATCTTATCATTGTGTAGCTTCATTTGGAGTCTATCAAGTGGCACAAAGCCAAGTCCTCCAAAGGGGCATTTTTTTAAAAAATTGAGATGTGGCATTCAATCAGAAGCCTGGGTGTTAGTTTACTATCATTTCTCTAGTCTGCCTATGAATAGACAACTTCAAATAATAAGAAAATACCCAGATCAAGTAGGCAGAGATAGAGTAAGGAGCAGGTGTCAAGGTCTTGTGGAGAAAAAAGGACTGTGGAGCCAAAAATCAGCCAGTTGTGCAACACTGGTTGTGTTCTACAACATTTGAGTGGAACAAGACTCAGTCTTGGCTTTGGACACCGTTTCAGAACATAATACACATTCCCAACATCTTCGTCAACACTATAAAGTAACTAAATACCGCAGTTTCCCACCTCTTCAATGGGCAGATCTGTTGGTAAACAAGTAGATCTTGGGAAGATTTGGCCACACGATACTTTTAAAGTATGAGAAATCACAGCCTATATTTAGAATTAGAGTTTACAGAAAAACAACTAGATATCCAGTTGAGGAATGAGAAGCTCTGACTGTTTCCATATTAGCACCAATCAGAAAGACAATAAGAGTATTGGGCTTCAAAGTGGAGGGGCCCACTGGACAACACTGCTTCCTCTGCCATTTATTTGTAAATTTCAAGCTTTAATCGCATCATAGATTCAGATAGTCTGCTCTCTTGAGTATTCTGTATTTACCTCTTCCTGGATCCAACATTATCATCCCTCCTTCCCTTATTCCTGGATCTCTCCAGCAGTTCTAACCCCACCCTCGACTATTTATGTATGTATTCATCCCATCTATTTTAATTGCTTTTTTCATTATTTTATATTAATGGGAGGGGGAGAAGGGCAAATGATATATAAGGCACCATCTCTATCCTGAAGAATTCCATAATCTGAAGGAGGAGTTTCAAGTTGTAGAACATAGCAGGATTTAAAAAAAAAATCCCTAGTTAGAGAGCCAAGCATTATTCCATAAATTTTGTGCTTCTATGTATCATAGGAGGACAAGGGTGAAACCTTATTTTTTCCAAACGTCCTCCCTTTCAATTATCTTTTCTAAACCTCCCTCTACTTTGAGGATGTGAGACAAGTTATTTAGGACAGAGGCAAACACTATCTAAGAGCTAGATAGTCAAACCTTGCTCTAAATGCACTCCAAATTAAAGTTTTTATGATGGCTGCAGATATTTAAATTCTAAATGGCAATCTGGAAATAAATTATCAAGTATGTATCAGTAGAAAAATTATTCCAGAATATAATGTTAGAGCTAGAAAAGACACTGTTTTGCAGCTGGGGAATTTAGGATGGTAAGTGATATCCCAGAAGCCTTGGAGATAGTTATACCAAGAGCTCAATCTCATGTTTAAACATTCCCAAAGATGGGAATACAGAGCATTTGATAACCTCATTGCTTACCACCCCACCCCATTTTTAAATTCTAAGGGAAAAGTAAAATTCATAGTAAGACTTTAATCATTAACAGACACGGGGGGCCGCTGAAGCAGTGGCGGCGCTTGCCTGGCATGCGGGAGGGAGTATACATGGGTTCAAACTCCCAGCACCCATGTACACAATTGTCAGAGCAACGAAAGCTACGTGAAAAACTCAATAAAAATGGATTCTGTCTCTCTCACTCTCACTGTCCTTCTCTCTTTAAAATAAACAAACAGACAGACAGACATCCACCGATGGCCTTCCCTCCGGCAGGCACTGTTCTGGGTGCTGGAGATGTAGCAGAAGAGCAATAGCTCCAAATCTATGCCCTCAAATAACTCTACTCAAACGATGAGCTGTCTTTTAAACTTCCAGGCTTCCTGGACTGGGGCCAGGCCTTGCACCAGGCAGTATGTCCACCTTCTGGAGCTGTTATGACTGGTCCCTAAGAAAATGGCCAGAAAATTCCCATGAAGTTAGTTTGCAAATTTTAATATTTCAAGGAGCACTTCAGCTCATTTGGGTAGTCACAATGGAGTTTGTCCTGCCATGAATCAGAACATGCACAACATAGTCCCATGGCTTCATCTTAATGGAAACCTGATGCCATTCTGTTCAAGAAGAGTGACAAAAACACAACAAACCAGAGCCCCATGATCAGATCTCAATTCTACCACAGAAATGTCCAAACCCAATCATTCATTCCCCATAGAGATCCACTTGCCACTTCCCTTTGGCAGAATTTTTCCCCATTGCTTTCACAACAACATTTCAGACCAGATAAGAAATACATACTACCCACATGACCATAAAAGCCTCTCTCCTGGCTCGCAGCGCTCACCTTCAGGACATCAGGAAACTGTCACCATTAAGGTGACTTTCTCCAGGTAACTTTTTTTTTTTTTTTTTTAGCTATGTCAAACTCATCTCTAAACATGATTACATTTCCTCCTCTTTCTATCCCAATTTATAAAACCATTTATGTCTTCTAATCTTTCTCAGTGTGGCAATTAAGTTGCCCACGAGTAAAATCTAATTTTTTTCCTGAAGTATGCAAAGATCCCCACTTCTCTCTAAAGAGGTTCTGTAACCACACATGACATTTCTTTCTTTCTTTTTTAAAGAAAGAGGGGACAGTGAGAGAGAGAGACAGGGAGAATCAATTTTTATTTAGTTTTTCACATGGCTTTCGTTGCTCTGAGACTTCGTTACGTGTACATGGTGCTGGGGTTTGAACTCGTGTACTTGTGCATGCCAGGCAAGCGCCGTAACCGCTGAGCCACCGCTCCAGCCCCCATACATCACATTTCTAGGGAACTTCTAGCACAGACAGGATTCAGGAAGATAAAACGTTCCTTGGTGCCCAGGATTCTACCTCAACATCAACTGTAATGCAAAAGGCAAAGAGGAGCTTCTTACGCTTTGGGTCTCGGCTTTCATCCCCAAATGGTTTCTTAGCTTTCCATACATTTTAACAGTGCACAATGTCAATAATTTAAATCCACCCAGGATTAGTTATTTAATGTCCATGTTCTGCCAGAATGTAAGCTCTAAGATTCTATCTATGGCCTGATGTATTTCTTGGCACGTTGGAGATACGTAAGTATTTGCTGAATTAAAAATCAGTAAGTGAGGAAATACATCATTTGAATCAGTGATTCCCTCTGACCAGGCTTATCTAGAACAATGCCTCTTTCATCATCAGAGTAAAAAGGCTTTACTGACCTGCCTCACCACTGTCCTCTTTAATTCGGAGCCGGTTTTGCATTGAGGTTTGGTCTCTGCTCCAACCACTTCCTGCTCTCACAACAGGACCTAATGCCCTCAGCTCTCCCTCCTGGGCCTCACCCTTCTTTGTTTCATCTGTATCCTTCCACTCGAACGCAGAGTGCATGAAATATGATATGTGATTACATTAGCACAGCTTTATTTTGATGTATTTTTGTCAAGCCTGTACAGACAAGTGGAAGGAGAAGTGAAACAGAAGCTGGGAAAATTCTGCCAGAAATTATGTCAACAAATAACTCCAGAGTTTGCTTTCCCATTAGTTCTCAGCCCTGTAAGCAAGCTAGCTACTCCTTTGTCTATAGGTCAAAACCCGAACCTAAATTCAGGGCAAAAGGCAAAGCAAATCCCTAACAGACCATTTCTCATCCTATGGTCTCTGAGATTAGATTTCTTTCTATTTTTACTTAAAACAACTGAGGTTTATGCTTCCAGGCCTTTCCAAATCATACCCAGAGGTTGGCAACAAGGCTCTGGTTGGTAGTTTATAAATCTCAAATAATGTATCAATCACTCTTCATGCGTTTTTCTATTGTTCTTAAGACATAAGAACTGTCTCATTATGTTAAGAAAAAAAGGGCCAAGTTTCCACACTTAAATGCCAACCAAGGAAAGAAGTCCCTGGGAAGCTAATAATGAAACAAAGGTGGTTTTCTTCAGCAGAACTGTGTGTGCTAAATTGCACTTTTATGTGATGTTTAGGGCAATTTGCCACTTTCTTGGTACTACTTCATCACTTTCCTTCAGCAACAAAGAGCAAGAGAAGGGCCACAATGACCCATATATTACAGCTCTAACAACATGGGGGGAGCTCGCCCCCAGGGTGGGAGTCAGATTTAATGATAGATATTTCATCATCTTAGGATAGGAAAATTTGAGGGTACATTCTCATTCCCCATACTCGTCCCTATTCTTCCCAGAATGTCAAGAATATTTTTCCATCTTTAACTGTAGTGAACGGTGGTGTTCCTATCACATTACTCGTTACGATGCATATCTGATAGGCAACTGCATTTTTACATATGTTCCTTGGATTCCCAAGAGTTTTAGCTCTGTAAGCACCTACCAGTTTCCTGTTCACCACAATGGGGAAACAGAGGCCCTCAAACGTAATGTGACTTATCTTCACCAGTACTGTAAGACTCTACCTGTTAAGTAAGCTTGTGCTTACAGTGGTGACCATGGTTAATGGCTGGGTGAAACAGGACAGGTTTATAGCCAATTTGAACCTCATCTGCTCTGGCCCCGGGAAAATACCTTGATTAGTTGTTCCATCTCTGGGGCTTTAAAGTTAAAAACTTCTAATCCTGCCTAAAATGTTACTGCATTTTTTTCTCTCCAGACTTGCTTTCCCAGGTAGGCATAACCCTTTTTATGTCTCATGTCAAATTTCAATTTTCTAGGATCTCTTCCCCCATATTCCAACCAAGTCAGGCCCATGGGCAAGAAGTCCACCTGGGACATCTCCATCGAATGTCAACCACGATGGTGATTAAATGATGTGTAGGGGATTGATTGCGTTCTGTTTTATTCTTCACCAGAGTATACGCCCTGTGAGGCTGTGGTTCTGTCTTCATGGCTGGGTCCTTGCTCTCTGGATATCATCTCCTGCCCTAATCTCCCTCCCATTCCCACAGCATGTGCCCCGTAGACACGTGATCAGCAAGCACTGCAGTACAGAAGACTCAACGGCTTTTCTCCAGACCTTGTTGAGTCAAGAGACACATGCATGGTTTTTTTTTTTTCTTTTTTTAAAACCTCTCCTTGGTCAATCTGATCACATCTTAATGTAACTTCGTTCATGGTTTCTGGGTAGAGACTACAGCTTCCTGGTGTCTGAGGTTTCCTCTCTCATTTTAGCATGAACAAAACAGCTAAGGCAAAGTCACTTCTGTGCTTTGCTCTTTTGCAAAACAAACCTCCCTCCTCCTGACTCCCCCCACCCCGCATTTGCCCTGAATTTGACTTCACCACAGTCTACATTAAGAAGAACAGCAGCTAAAAACCTTCTTTGAAACTTTATTCACCATGGCCAACAGGGGAAAAAAAAAAGCTGGTAAAATTCCTTTAAAATGCGCTTTAATCTAGCTGGAATGCCATAAATTGCTTCCAGATGTGCACGATACAAAAGTCAATCAAAGCTATTTATACTGACACTCTACAGTCCAAACAATCTGAAGCCAAATGCCATGTCTCCGCTTCAACAAAGCTATAAATGTCAGTTTTGTTGAATTTGGAAAGGTGTTGAAGAGTTCATGCAAGTTTGAGATCTTGACTCTTTTAGAGCCAGCAGTGATTTTTGAAATAAAACCATCACACAACGCAAACTTTTGTAAATCCCCATCCTCATGGAGCGCACCTCTCATATGTGACCTTGAAAGTACCACAGGTTAGAAGACAAAACTCATTTTTATAAGACTGAAGAATGCAGCTCTTACACAAGTCACCAAAGAGGCCCAAAGAATCCGGCCAGGCCCCCCGGCCTCACCCTGAACAAACATGCATACGTAGGACTTAGTTGGCGGCTGTGTGTCTTGAAGTGATGCCTTTTTGACACTTTTGCTGTCCCGCTGCTTTCCAGAATAGCATGTCACACGAAAACAAGGTATTGCGCTAGCACCACGCTCGGGAACTGGTGCGGGCACTGCCCGAGTCCAGGCGGCTGGCTCTGGGGTTTCGCCACTTTGAGATGTTTGTCTTCTCTCTCCAAAGCAGTAATTCCCAAGCCTGTGTTTCTACTTTATCTAGGATCACATCCCCAAGGGCCTGGCACATAAGAAGCCATTGATAAGTAACGTTTGAAACAAGTGAATACTTAAGGAAGAGATGACCTCTAAGTCCAGTTGTTTCTTTTCAGGCATATACATCAGATAGTTGAATTCATACTAGAAATGCCACACATTTTTATGGTCAAAGAGCTTGGGATCTAAGCCGCAGAAATGTGGTTTCAACTAAATCCCTAGTGCATTTGTATTCAAGGTGGTGCTGGGGTTTTAGCCAGATTCTTTGGTGTCCTAAGAGCTGCCTTCTCTAGTCTTGTAGAATGGAGTTTATCTGTGAACCCAGTGGTGCCTAAGCACTGAGCCACTTCCCCAGCCCATTTTTTAAGTATTTATTTTGAGACAGGGTCTTGCTAAGTGGCTTAAGGCCTCACTAAGTTGTTAAGGCTGGCCTAGAACTTGCGATTCTCCTGTCTCAGCCCCCCGAGCCTCTGGGATTATGGGGTACAGCACTGCACCCTTCAAGTTTTCTCTTCTAAACTATGCTACCATCAAGGGCACGCATGAGAGGTGTGTTCCGTGGGGATGGGGATGCGTGGGTGGCCCAGTTATCTCCACAGGAAAGGGAGCCGATGATGTTTATCCCATGTAACTGCTTCTGGAACACCATTTCTTCTTAGGCCTCTGGCATGAACATCTTCATATATGCCCCCATAGCCAACATTTCAAGTGCTTGTAAAACACGAAAGATCAAAAGTAACTCAATTTTGAGACCAGTAATAAAAACTTCAAAAATACTCTTTTTTTTATCCACAGTGGCACAGTATTTGTGTTAAAGCATCTGGAATTTCCAGTATTTGAGAACAGTAACTTCTCACAGTTTAATATTCTACAAAGGATCATGAAGGAACACATTCCAATATCCATTGTCCTCCTTAGCAGTTCACTGTGAGATTCTGAACGTGTAACCATCCACGTTTGCTTGGTGTTTTCACTGAGGCTCACAGGCCCTGGGGTAGACCAGCAGTCCACAAACTGTGACTATACACCACATTCAGCCGTTGCCTCTTCTTGTGAATAAAGTTTGATCATAACACAAACACATTCATCCACACCCATTCTTTTACGTGGTTTCTTTCTTTGCTATTTTCATGCTACAAGGACAGATTTGAGTCACTGCAACAGATGCTATCGGGCTCAAAAAGCTAAAATCAGATCATTTACTATCTGGTCCTTCATTTAAAAAAAGGGGGGGCCACAGGCTGCTACATAGAGCCATCACTTACATGCAATAAGCACCACATACAGCATGCAGCCCTGACTCCTGATAGTTTGACTTACAATAGTTTGACTTTATGATGGTGCAAAATCAGTACATGTTTAGTAGAAACCATATTTTAGATTCTGCTTTCTTCCTAGGCTTATGATATGGGGTATGATATTTTCCCAGTCAGCCACATAATCACGAGGGGTAAACACCAATCTATAGTGTACTGCATTGTTAAACTGTTACGTTTGGAAAATTAGGTAGAGTAAGTGAAGTTTTGATTTATCATATGTACTAGGATGCAACCCTATCTTAACTTGAGCAGCAGCTGTATTCACAAGCAAGGGCTGTCAAATTGGACTGCATTTTCCTGTACTCAAATGCAAGCCATATCACTTTATCTGATGTAACGCCTCCACGTTCCTTAGTCCCTCTGTTCTTCATTCACGTTGAAATAATTACCTTGTAAAGTTGAGAAAATTTTTAAAAAGGTTTTAAGCATTTAGCACAGTGCCTGACAACAGAAAGGGTTAAATTACAGCAGCTTTATCAGTATCATCCAACAATATTTCTTAGAAGAAATATCATATCATGTGTGCAGGGAGGAACAGCAAGGCATGTGCAGAAATGTGTCCAGGGACAATTCAAAGTGGTGGAGTCAGTGGCCATCAGGACGGCACTTTGTCTAACACAGCAGCTGCCACTGAGTTCCAGCTGCAGCTGTCACAAGAGAATGCCAGACCAGTGTTCCTAGATCTTCCTGATTTCTAAGAGACACTGGAGATTTGGATACTTACACAGAATCTCCAGTTTCTAAATGCTGGCCACTCAATGAAAATATTTCTAATCATTCTCTAAGCCAAAAACAATAAATGCGGGCCCATTCTCGTTTTTGTTTTTATTGATATTTGGCTAGATAAGAGAGACAGGAGAGGGGAAAGAAAGTTTTGCATCCAACATTGAAGAGAGCAGATATTTGTGTTAGAATTGACTTAAAATAGACCTGTTGAACCACAAAAAGCTCACTGAAGGTTTGCTCTTGGCATATGTGATCCTGACCCCTTAAGTATACGTTCATGTTCCTCTGTCTGGAGAAATCTCCGTCCATACACTTTTCCACCTTTGAATGCCCAGTCCAGCATTTATTTTGCATCTACTATGTGAAAGATGAACAAACTCAAAACCACAAAGCTCTGGTCCTCTTGACACAAATGAGAGATCCGGAGATACAGTCACGTGTCCATCCTCGGCCTCCATTGTGTGCAGAGGCTCAAAAACACCCTCAGACCAACACTGCTCTGCTCAGGGTGACCAGATCCCACAGCTTCAGAAAAACCCAAAGATTTAAAAACTCAGGCGTCTGGATCCCAACAACCAGGCATCTGGATCTTAACTTTCTCATGGATCTTAACTTCCTTATGATGAGGTGAGGTCTGGGAGAGGAACACCCACATACTCTCTTGGCTATACATTTGTTAGTAACCTAAGATAGGAGGCTGAAACAGATAAATATTTACTGTGGTACTTTGTGCTGTGCCAACTTGGCTAGGCTGAAATCAGTTTTCCAGAATTCCCCCTTCCCATGTAGTTTCAAGTTAAAGTTGGTCAAAAGAACAATTTACCCAAGACAGAAATAAGGCAACAGCCATTCCTCTGTGAGGTCTTTATGTTTCAATGACTTGTCCTAGCCCTCCCCACCATGCCAAGCCCTTTTCAGCTGTCCAACTGGCTGTCCAACAATGGCCTCCTGTCTCTGCACATGCTTAGCAGTGAACCCACCCAGTAGACGCTGCACAGAGACACAACCTCCTTTAGCTCTTTTAGGGAATTCCTTTTGCAATCTCATTTTGGGGACTAGAGATGCTAGTTTCTCAGAAATACTTGTTAATTATTTCTGATTCACTGTTCCCCCATTTCAGACTTTTAATTCTATTTCCTGGCTCATCCCACAGTTGAGAAAGGTCCAGTTCCTATGGTAAATCACTTGTCCCAAGATTCATGGTAGTATTAACCTCCCTGATATAACCTTGATTGATACAGCCATCTTACATCAGATAGGTGACTGGTGCTTTAATCATCTCAACTCCATGTGCCTGCCTATAAGTTACTGGTGACCAGAACTCCCTTATACCTTAAGACTCTAGATCCACATAATAGAATCTTTGCAGATAATAAAGAAAACAAAATCATTATGATCTGTACCATCATACTATTTTACAAATAAAAACACAAATTTAATCATAGCAAAAACCTAGATGAATGCCTGACAACCAGGTTTTTTTAAAAAAAAATTGTGTGTGTGTGTGTGTGTGTATAGCAAGAGAAAGAGAGACACACACAGAGAGAGACACACAGAGAGATAGAGAATCAATTTTTTCATCTGGGTTCCATTTTTCCATCAGTTGTGCATGTGGTACTGAGGTATGAACCCAGGTCCTTACACATGCCAGGCAAGTGCTATAACCACTGAGCCACCACTGCTCCAGCCCCAAGACGATTTAATAATTGAGGACAAGGAATGACTTAAACTGATAAGAATCAATTTTAGCAGGTTTCACTAAATACCAGTGGGTTGCAAAATATTATATTCCTTGTGCAAGGGAATGTATTGTTCCAAGAATTGACAACTGAATTCTTTTTAAATAAACATTGTTACCACAACACAACCGTGTACTTCCACCTTTGTAAACTTTTGTGAATATCTTTTTAGGATAAATTATCTGAACATAGGGTTCAGTTGTAATTCCTGCACCGTTAGTGATATTTAAGGTGAACTCTGCTTTTGAATATGCAATAGGGCCTCAAGTTCCCGTCTCTCCGCTTCACTTCAGATCCACATAATCAACAAACAAGTCAGTCTCTCCCTGGGATGGGATTACTTTATGAACCAACAAGGGATACTTAGCATTTATGTAGCACTTCAACTAATGACTGGAACTGGCTTTGGGTAAAAAAAAAAAGTGCCGCTGCTAATTTTCAAAGCCCATGGGGACATTAGCTTTTACTGTCTTTGTTTTACTGTTCATGTCTTAGTTATGTGGAAGGTGGGAAAAGACAGGCTCCATTATACAGAGCCTGGGTTAATTAAGACAAATAAGACAGTTCACTGATGGCCCATGTCTTTAACAATCCAATACAAATGGGGCTATTGTTGCCCACACCAAGTAGTGTTGGGACTACAGGAAAACAATTAGCAGATTTATGAATTATGGACCTATGAGTATGGGTTTTTTTTGCGGGGGAGGGAGAAAATTCCAGCTTGACAATCTATGTCTTAACTACACATTAGTAGATGGGCATGGATGTTCAGTGGGGAAATTCCTTCCAAAGACTCATCAAGACAAAAATCTCCAAGGAGTTATAACTATGGAGGATTTGAAAAAGTCCATTTTATTAATGTTCTTATTGTATTTTTTTTTCTATTGTGGATTCTACTCAAGTCAGGCTTAGGTTTGTATGTGTTTTTTGTCATTTATTTTTATTCTTTTTTGTACTGGCATTAGTCCCTAAAACTAGAATAAAAGCTTGGGAGAAGTAGGTGAAGATGTTGAATTATTCACAAATGCCTTTTCAGTTGTTCTCCTTTTGTCGAGTGGTAAAAGAATAAACTGATGTTCTCGAGTGTGACTGATGGAAGCAAGCCTGCTGTGGGACAGTTCTCTTCCCCAGGTCACTACCCCGAGTGCTTGCTATTTAGGAGAGGGAAGAGTTCACAGCTAAGAGGAAAGTGGAGGTCAATGAAGAAGGCCAACAGCAGTGCACCTATGCAGCTTTCACCGCACTCTCTGCATCTTACCCACCTCTTTGTGTTTCCTTAATTTCAGGTAAAAGTGAAATATCTATATTCTAACTGCAGTGCTTAGAATATATTTTTAAAAAAAAACCCATAACCCCATTATCTTCCCTTGGGAACTCCTAGGAAAAGCTTATGGGCCAAAAAGGAGACGAATGACCTGGTTCAGGGACTACCCCATGTGTTTCCATTTCCTAAGAGTTTTATAGTGAGAACTGAACTGTATGTGCTAAATGACATTAAACTAGGCCAGCAATTCTCAATAAGGGTGCATGTATGTGGGGTGGATATTGCATAAAGGGAAACGATCCCTGCCCCCCCCCACCCCGCAGTGGATATCTGACAATATCTGGGCACATTTTGGGGGTTACAACCTGGCAGAAGGGATGCAGCTGACACCTTGTGAGTTGAGGACTGGGATCTTGGTAAACATCCTACAATGCCCAGGCTGACCCCCTCGCAACAGAGCTTCTCACTGTCAGAATTCCAATAGTGCTCAATCAGCCCATCCTAGCCCATCAGAACAAGGGGTTACACTCCTGGGAGAACACGACTGGGCCTAAACCTCCAGAATCAGGGTTGAGGATGAGAGTACCCAGACTGACATTCTACTTCAAATCACTTTTGAAAGGGGAAAGGTGTTCTGTGTTTATTCTGATTCCAGGGATTAAACATTCTGATTCCATTGCCAGTGCATGTTAGGCAACTGTTCTACCACTGAGCCACATCCTCTGTCCTTCGCTGTTTTTCAGTTAACCAACATATATTTGAGTATCTAAGACACACTGAGGATAAGCTAGAAGGGAAAAAAAAGGCCCTTGACCTTGAAGAACTTGGATTTAGGGTTATGGAAGCCTAAAAGACGCACGGTATATTTGAGAGAGCCTGAGAGTATGAAACAAGTCAAAGTCAGTTCTTTAGCAGGGCCCCAGATTCCCCACAGCTTTTCCAAAAGGCTGCAGGATTTCTTCAAAGCTATGTGACAAAACATCCAATATTCCCTTAGACACTCCAATGCTGCAAAAAGCTCAACTTCTCCAGGCCCCAATTTATTAATTTTGCCAAGAGGAGGAAGAGATAATGTAACAAAATTTATAAATCTCTAAATTAACCCTCAGAACTGGTTAATAAATTTTTGAATGAGGCAAACATCTTTGACATCATTAAGATAATGAGTATATAGTCTTTAACCAAAAAAAATCTACAGAACATGGAAGTACATATTGGTATGTTCAATACTCTTGTTTGCTTATGAATCCCAGAAGTACATTCCCAACCAAGCTTAATTACTCTTTAAAAAAATGGTAGGAGAAATTAATGTGGGTGATGATTTGAAAAATAATAAAATGTAGTCCTTCGTTAGCATTGCTGGTTTCAACATGTATAGGGCAGAATATAAAATACTAATTGAACAATTCAATCTTTTTCCTCTCCTTAGTCTTTCTCCACCTCTCACAGGCTCAAGCAGAAGGTAATAATTATTTTCCAGTAACATAATAATAGAAAAGGTATTGACCAGCAATGCAATCTACTTGATCATCCTGCTTGACTCCATTCCTATCACTGAAAGCTCAATTTGATGGCATGAGGTATCTGTCTCTCAGAGGAATAAAGGGCTTTCCAACTGCACTATAACTGAAGGATGCCATTTGTATCACCTGACACCGTATTCCATGTGTCCTCAAATTCAGTGGCCCTGCCTCATACATCACCAAGCAGATATTTTCACTCCAGTATGGTTTCTTGGTCCCAGTGTTCTATGGAAGCTAAATGCAACTAAAGGATTTCTGACTTCTACTGTGTACCGTGTTAATTTCCCTTTCCCATTTGGATGAAATAGTAGCGTGACCCTCATTGCCCATTCTTAAGATGAAAAGCAGCCCTGCTGCACTACATGTGACTTATTCCCTGGTTTATGGACCCAGATCTCTCAAAGGGTTATCTTTAACACACAAGGTATCCTGGAGTGCTAAATGGGGCTTCAGGGTGTCGGTGAAGTGGGTGAGAAATGAATCAGAATCGCGTGGAGCCAAGGAAGCTCCCCACTGGCCACACATTTGACAAAGTTAAGGCGTCTCATCAGCCAAGACCTAGGAAAAGGCTCCCAGGGGCTATTTATTTATAAATGAATCCTGGAAATACTTTCCACTTGGAATTTATTCCCGGATCACTAGCTTTGAAGCATTTATGCAAATCAGAGCTGGGCCAAGCTAAAGACCAACTCATCTAGTTTATCTTTTTTTTTTTTTTTTAAATTTTTTTAAGGAAGCAGAATCCCTCACAAAAATTTAAGAAACTAAATGCCTACACTGCCTCTGTCTCATGAACAAAGTTTTTCTAAATGAGGTAGAAGTTAGGCTATACCATGTGGAAGCCAGGGTTTCCTAGGAGCCTGTTCAAGGATATGCCTTTTTGGTGTTTTATTGGAGGCTTGTGGCAAGATCCCATCTGGACTTTCCAGAGTCTCCTCTGTGCTGTGGGTTGAATCTGGAGGAAGAGTTGGGCAGGGTGGGATGGGGACAGGATTCTGAAACCTTTGGTACATTCCAAAGACCCCTGATGTGACAAGTAGAAGCCAGCTCCTCAGTTAGGGCTTATTCCAGAAAACTTCAGGATCTTCTCCACAGCTTTTCCAGAAAGCTGCAAGATGTACGGAAATACCTAAGACAGAACACTGAATGTTCTTTAGGCCCAGGGGGAGGTAGGATGGCTATAGTTTCATTTCAATGAAGATGGCCCACTTAAACCAGCTTCCCTTCTCCTGAATGAACAGTTATCCTAACACTTGAAAACACAGAAATTTTTCATTGCTTCTCCTTCTAAAATCCACTCTGTCCCACAAGTTCATGTGCTTTAACTAGACTAAGGTTTTTGTCTAATCGACTTCAACAGGAGCTACCCAAGCCCATTACATCAAACACCTTTTTGGCAGCAATTCTGCTTGTGGGACCCTAGCTTCTCAATTCTTTTGGAATAGTTCTAGGTGCAACCCAAAAATGTGCACTTCTAGAAAGTTCCAAAGTAATGCTGATATACTGCTGGTCCACACTGAAAACCACTGTCCTAAAATGATGGGAAAGAAAACCTGAATAACTCCAGTTTTATATTTGTATAGTAGAGCTGCTCACCAGTTAGCCTGCTCCAGAAATATCTGGTGAGTTTGCTGAAACTCACATTGTTGGGCCCATTAGTCAAGATTCTCTTTCAATAGGTCTAAGGTAGGGCCTGAGAATTCTCATATCTCACAGTGCCAGGTGATGCTGCTCAATCATTGAACTTACCTTGAAAAGTACTAAAGGAAGGATCCTATTGCAAAATGAAACAGGCAGGGTCACTACCATGCTATAAGCTGATTATTTTGGCTTCTAGAAAAGTCTGTGCTGCCTAGAACCATTTAAGATGATTTTAAAATGGTTATGAAGACAAATTAGTAGAAGACTTTAAAAATCCATGAGCCAATGAAGGCCTCCCCGCCCCCCGCAGAGGTTCTTAAGCACACAAACCATTTTTTTTTTTTAATTTTTGATACCAAGATTGAGTCCAGGGACACTCAATCTGAGTCACATCTCCAGCTCTTTTCATATTTTATTTTGAGACAGTCTTGTTAAGTTTCTTAGGGTCTTGCTAAGTTGCTGAGAATGGCTTTGAACTTGCGATTCTCCTGCCTCAGTCTCCTGAGTTCTTGAGATTACAGACATGCACCATGCCTGGCTCCACTTTTCTTTCTAAATGACCTGCTCAAGAGTACAGTAGCATGGCTAGAGCGGTGGCTCAGTGGTTATGGCGCTTGCCAAGCAGGTCCAAGTACACGGGTTCAAACCCCAGTACCCACTTATACAACTAAATGCCAGAGGAACACAAGCCATGTGAAAACCTCAATAAAAATTGATTTTTTCTCTCTCACTGTCCTTCTCTCTTTAAAAAAAAAAAAAAACAGCACATAGGCACCTTGCCGTGATGCAGTCAAGTCATAAAGCGGGGGCTTAACCACCAAACTGAAAGTAGATGGTGTTGCACACTGATGTGGATTATTTGTCATTGTCTCCGGGGGTCGTAAGAAAAAAACCATTTTGCTAGACATCTCCTCTATGATCTTCTATTAGATACCATAGGATTGTATTTTTCCTTTCCAGAAGCATATTTTCTGGTGTGGCTAAATCATACGTGAGAGTCACACGTACACCTCAATTTTTTTCTCAAGTGGCTTATAAAGAAGCATGCTTGGCAATCACGTGCTGAGTAACAGAGTCACAGGATGCTACCATCCCAAGTTTGAGAAGTCATACATGGGAATGTATTTTATAGAGGAAAGCTGTAAATCATCCAGGCTCCTGGGTATAAATAGGTTAGGAATTCATCTGAGCCCAGGTTTCACTCTTCCCAAAATGCTCCATGCATTCCCAGCCTTTTCAAAACTAGCTCCCCTTCTAAATTCTCCATTTCTTATCTCACTCACTTTTGGTTCCTCCATGTCAAATCAGTACCATATCCCATAGATCACTCTTTTGTAATTTCTAAGCTCTGCAATTTTTCTATCCTAGGGGGCAGACTTCTTTCAGGCTATATGACTCAGCAGTGTCCTGGAGCTGGCCGGCTTGACTCTTAAGAGCCTTCTATTTAATTTGCAGAAACTGCTAGCTGGTTGATAAACTCCACCATTATTAAAAATGAAAGACCATGAACTTAAAGTCCGTAAACTTATGATAAATGATATTAGTAAGAAAAATATAAGAGCTCATTTTCTTCCCAATGAGTAGGACCTAGATCCTCGAGGTTATTTATGTCTACTTCATTGGATGAGTGCTATTACTGTATCATGGTGCACTACTGCACCTATCTTCCCATGTCTCTGCATATGGTCTTGGGTAGAAGAGATCCTCCAAAACCTTCTGTGCTAATCCAGGAATGTTAGAAGGTGAAATGATCAGCTCATCAATGCTGTAACCTAATAGGGCCATTCTAGTTTGAATGGATTAAGTGGGTGCTAACTACACAAGTGGAGATGAATAAGGCTTTGGAGTTTTATTCCTAGGTGTCTCCATCCTCCTGATTCCTTGCAGCCATGAACTGAGAAGATTTCCTCCACCATACCTTTCCACCATAATGTTCCACTTCATCTCAGGCCCACAGCAAAGCAATTAGCCAACCATGGACTGAACCTCTGAAACCATGAGCTCAAATAAACATTTCCTCCTCTAAGTTGTTCTTGTCAGGTATTTTGGTCATAGTGATGAAAACCTAAATAATACATCCCTGTTCAGTAATTTTATGTGAGTAAACTGACATCAGCCGTGGTGGTAATCATTCCATCACAGAAATTGGGCAAATGCTACCAAAAAAAAAAAAAAAAAAAAGAAAAATGCTTGTAAAACAACCAGCACATGGGCACATGGTTTGTTACAAGTTGAACCGTATCCTCAAAATTCCTATGTTAAAATATTAATCCCTAGTATTATGACAAAGTGATTGGCTTTGGATACTTAATCTAAGTTTATACGAGGTTCTCTGAACAGCACCCTAATCCAATCCAACTGACATCTTTTTGTAAGAAAATCAGACACACCACGGTGCCTGAACCCACATAAAAAGACCATGTGAGGACACAGTGACAAAGGACAATCTGCATGCTAAGGAGAGGCCTCAAAAGATTTCAAATCTGTCAACACCTTGAGCTTGGCCTTGTAAATCTCCAAACCAATGAGAAAAATCAGTTTCTGTTGTTGAAGATCTGCAGGCTATAATATTTCATTATGGTTACCCTGCCAAACTCATTTACCACATCTGATCTCATCACATCTACATCCTTAACTTGAAACCCCATTTTCTCAGAAGCCAAAACTTGATGCAGAAGTGTAGACATCTAAGAGGGTTCACAGCTTTTACCGAATTTTTCAAGGTATGGGATATGAGGGTGGTTATTCGTAAGTTCTTAAAACTTACTGTGTGCAATTCTTGTATTTCATCTAACCCACCATTAACTGACAGTGCAGATTATCAGTTTCAGTATTTTAGAATTCCCACCAATTAGATTGACCCTAGAAGTTACAGATATATTTTTCCATTTTTTGAGCTGTAAAACTGGCAATTTCACATGGTTCAATTTAATAGGCTTTGACATGTAGATTGAGATCCCTTCAGATTTATTATTGTAATGGGTTTTGCAAACTGAGGCTGATGGGATTCATATGGGCCATAGATAAATATTGTCTGTTCTTCAAAGACTTTATTTGCAGTTTAAATTAATTGCCTACATTGAAAAATGAACAAGTGTTTTACGAACCTTGAGATTCTGAATTTAAACCCAAAAGCTTAGGCAACACTGGGTACGTGTCTCTCCAGATAGCTGGTGTCTCCAGATGGAGCTCTCTCTGCACGGTCCTCATCTATCTATGTAGGTCATTTTGCTTATCTGTAAAACCTGTCTGGTCTTAGACCTATCCGTATGGATAACCTTTGTAACATAATTCCTATTCTCTCCACTTCTCTGGCTAGGTCTCCATCTCATCAACCAGTTGTACAAAGAAAAATAACAGATCATCTAGGGTCAAGATTGGAAAGCCAAAAAGGTCAGTTCCCTGAGGCTCAGCATAACCTTGGAGGGTTGAGTTTGAAGTAACACAGACATTATTTAAGATTTGCAAACAAGTAAAAGGAGGAAGGCTAAGACCCCAAAATCAATCAGTATCAAAGTTACTAATGAAATAATTTCCTGATATCTCCCACCAGCATTTGCTATCATCTGAATCAAATTATATTGCACTTAACTTTGTCTTAGAGTGCTATGTAACTAAAAATGTCATAATTACTGTATTTCAGAAGTACAACATCAAAGGAGGAATACTGAGTCTTTCTTCATCTGAATGCTTAGATCTTGTCTTGGAAGATGCTTTCTCTAATCAATTTTATTTTAATTTCAAGATTTCATTTAATTTCTTATCTTGCCACAGCTGAAATGACTGTCTAATGGTTTTCGAGTGTGTTAGTTAGGTTCCTTCTCTTACTATTTAGGGACTATTTTAGGTTGCTTTATTGATAAGAAACTTATCATATGCCTCTTATCTTCAAAGAAGATAAATAGAAATTGATCTCAAAGGTACCATTTGTTGCCTAATTAATGTTCATGATAGTCTCTATAATTACTTTCAAATGTTATTACCTTTAATCATGTCAGTTTATATGGATTAAAAAGCACAACCACATTGTATCCCATAGTCTTAATGTTAGGGCAATTCACACTCCGAAATATTTCCAAAGTAGCGCTAGCTTTATTGACTCATAGACAGTAAATACCAAACAAATCATTACACATGTTAGGCTATATTGATGAAATCAAACAATTATCAGATATTTAACTCAGACAAACAAAATCATGCAGTGTTTCTGGGGGCTGCAAAGAAAAAAATCTACAAGCATTTTAGGCATTTTTATGTTTTAGTTAATTTTCCAACCTGAGGAAGGGCCCGTTGGAGTGCATATTATCATGGTGGGCTAACAAAGGAAGACCTAGACATTAGGGCTTGATTGTCCTTAAGGATTATCTAAGATTCTTTCATTTTGCAGAGCTGGAAACTGACATCTGGATAGAATCCATGTTATTGTCCAATGACACGTTAATGGTAAGCCTGGGACAACAATCACATCCTATATGCCCTCCCACAGCCACCCCCACATGTATCCTCCACCCACCTCACCTAACACATCTATAGAGATGTCTGCATATTATTCTTATTAAAAAAAAGAGGGATAGTGAGTGAGTGAAAGAAAGAAAACAGTTTTATTTAGTTTTTCATGTGGCTTTCATTGCTCCGAGAATTTGTTGTGTATGTGGTGCTGGGGTTGGAAGTGGTGTACTTGCACATGCCAGGCAAGGGCTGTAACTGCCGAGCCACCGCTCCGCCCCTGCATGTTACTTTTTAACTTAAGCTAATTTCTCTATATCATTATATTATCATTTTAATGACTATTTAGATAACTGTTCTAACCTACTGAGATTTTATTAGTGAACTTCACATAAAGAACAGCCACTCCTTCCTTACATAGCAATCTTTTATACAAGCATCACTATGACATTTTTATTCCATGTTTATGACTAATCACAGTGGCAGATACTCATCCTGAGTCCCTAATAATAGTGACCCAGAGCCTATGTACCCAAACTGCTTTTGATTGGTATGGGCCAAGCACAGTGTCCCTTTGTCATGTCACCTACTGATGATATAAACCTGAGCTGCATCAGCATGTCCCCTGGGTGTTCATAAACACATGCTGAGCTATTAGTCCCATGACTTCATTCCATCATTAAGACAAAGCCAGCTTTTATCTCAGCTTCCACAAAAAAAAAAAAAAAAAAAAAAGAGAAAGCCATCATTTTAACTGTGTTAATTAATCTCTTAAATCAAGTGCTTAGAAATTATAAAATAGATTTCTTGATTAAGGTGACCATCGCTCAGATTGTAGGCTTACTTTTCCCACATTACTGTGGAATACAGTCCAGTCACCAAAGCTTTGAGTAACTATTTTTATGTCCCCAAAAGTCTAAAGGTTATGGTGACATCTAGCTCTTAAATTAGGGCTACTATGGACTTCTAGGCCCAGGTAGGCTGAGTAACCACAGCAAGAGGTTTCTTTCCTCAAGAGCTGGAGGTATCCTCCTGGTCTTTAGAGTTGCAGCCCATTGATGTGTATCCCCCTCCCTCACTCCCTTCCATCCCTCATCCACCCTGTCCAATTTGCTGTCCACACAGTGGCTCATGTAACCTGAGCAAACATGTTCACCTCTTGCCCTCTGCTTAGAGTCCAGTGATGACTTCCTTTTGTCCAGAGTATGAAGATAAAGCTCTGCAGTTCCCCAGGATTCTGCCCTCTGGTGCCACTCGTGAAATAGCCATCCTCATCTCTAATCGCCCATTCCTACTATGCCAGGTGCCCCTGCACAGCTCTGCCTCCTGCCACTAAAGATTTGCATGATGCTGTGCCTTCCTGCTGGAGTGCTCTCTGCTCTCTTCCTCTCCAAGTTAACCACATCTCATCGCTGCTAGTTTCAGTTCAAGCCTCAGTTCTTCAGGGGAACCTTCCCTACCCTCCCCCTCTTCTGCAATGCAATTAAAATGACATTGTGATGGTACTCTGTAGAATAGTTAGCAAGAAAGAGACAGAAAATACCCAAAACTAGTAAGCATATGGAGCAACTGCAACTCTTTGGCATTGTTGGTGGAAGGAAATTACATTGTCACCAACTTTGGAAAACATTGCGGCGATATCTACTAATGATAGACATCTACATACTCTGATCCAGGAATTCCATTCAATTCCATTCTGCCAAATCCATGTACCCACCGAAAATGTGTATATATTCTCACTAAAAGACATGCACTAGATTGTTCATAGGAGTATTTGTAATAGATAAAAATTAGAAACTACTCCCACTATTCCCTAACAGAAGAGATGAACTCAAGTGTCCATACAGTATACCTTATACATTAATACATTATATTAAAGTGTACTAATACATAAAAAGGGATAAATCGCACAAAAGTGGTTTTGAGCAAAGAAAGTTGATACAGAAAGTATAATCTATGTGGGCTGGAGTGGTGGCTCAGTGGTTACGGTGCTTGACTGGCATGCGTGAGTACGAGGGTTCAAATCCCAGCACATGTACACAACTAAGTGTCAGAGCAATAAAAGCCATGTGAAAAACTCAAAAATTGTCTCTCTCACTGTCCTCCTCTCAAAAAAAGGTATAATCTATGTGATTCCTGTTACATGAAGTTCTCAAATGGAAAAAATAATCCATAGCTTTAAAGTCTGTATATTGGTTTCATTATCATGAGTAGCGGAGGTGACAGCCAATGAGGATTCTGAGATGCTGTTCGTGGTGTTTGTGAAAATATACTGACCTGTATATTGATTTTTTTTGCTTTTACACAAGTATGCTATACTCTGATAAAAATTTCAAAAACTCCATTTAGGCTCTAGCAGTAACAAATACATATTCATTGTATGGCCATCTCTCTTGGGAATTTACCACTGATTTCTATCATTGCTTGACCAGTGCCTCTGTCACTTCAGGGCCTAGAGGAGAAACTTCAGGAGGTCAGGAGTGAGTTTTTAACAATCATCATTCCATAATGCCTAACTCACTATTCATCAATAAATTATAATAAAATAAATGAACTCACATTTTTACATCTCTTAGATGTACATTTTTGGTTATTTCAATATACATCCCCACTTCAGTAATGCAAAATGATCCTTGTAAGCCGAACACCTGGGTCCTACAACCCATTTTGTAAGAGCAGTCCACATTTCGCTGAGGCCGAGTATGGTTTGTGTCTCTCTGGCTCCTGTTTTTTTTGGCACCAAGTACAGAGTTTGCACCGTTTTAGGTCCTCAGCATTTTGTGGTTATTTTTGGTGGACAAGGAAAGAAGGCATTGGATGCATATTATATTGGTTGAAGTATTTTCCCAGTATACAATATTCTCATGAACAAAAACACCGAATGAACCGTTTGATTTGTTTCTTCCATGCTTGTTGCAATAACCAGAGCACACAGCCTGTTCCTGAAGTCATCAGACTGTAACCCGTTCAGATTCCACGCTACTGCTTCTTATTGTTTCTTGGTCCCAGCTCCCATAGCATCTGGGTTTTCTAGTCAGTGTGTAGCTTTCACGGTGGTTCTAAGCTCACTCACAAGCAATGTATTAGGGTACATGTTAGCGGCTACTGTGAGCAAAGCACCTGATACAAATGACTTAAAGGAGCAAAGATTTACTTTGGTTCAGGCTTTCAGAGCCCAGATCCATTGCTCTGGGCCTGAGGGGAGGCAGTTATCATGGAAGAAGAGTAAGGTGGAAAAAGCTTCTTAGCTCAGGGAAGCAGAGAAAACAAAGAGAACAGGGAGGAGACACAGACCCTTAATGACCACCTTCCTCCAACCATGCCCCACCTGCCTACAGTCACCACCCAGCAGTCCGATTTACTCATACTAAATGATTAATTCACCAATGAAGTCAGAGCCCTCAGGATCCAATCGTTTCCTAAAAACCCCACCTCTGTACACTGCCACATCAGGGACCAAGCCTTTAAGGACACGAGCTTTTGGGAGATAATCTAGATCCAAACCCTAACAGGGGTATTTTGATTTAATTGGAGGAACTTGCAATGAGCTGTTCTCTGATGACAAGATTATAAATAGGTCTTCTATTTTCCCAGTTGGATAATATCACAAAATCTTGACTGGTTTAAATATAGATACTTGTAAGTATGGAGACTGGGTGAATACACTCATTTTATATTGAAGATATAAAATCACATTGGACTACTTGTAATATACTACCAGAAATGCTACCCATTCCCCAAACAGTACCATCCAAACTCTTCACTTGAATTTTTACTTCAGAATCTTCACCACCAAGAGAATCAAACTTTCACCATCTAGGAATCTTCCAGAATGTATCATTTTGCTTCCATCTGACAAGCTACACTTTTTGAACCCATGCAATATTGGGTACTGCAAAATTTAAGCAAGTCTCAAACATTCAATTTCAAGATAGGAGGCTCTGTGACTTGCTCATCTACCCTCTAGGTTTGTGTGTGTGAGCTATACAACATTAGCACTTGCTCTATTGCCTCTGGAAATAATCTTTAAGAGCCTGTATCTCAGGAAACCCAATACCATGCTAAAGTTTTTCAGAGCCCTTCTTTCCATGTGAATTCTTAGTATTCAAAACCAGCACTAATTTGTTTTCTCCAACTAGAATTCTTCATTATTCAAAATAAAGCTTCTGGGGTTGGAGCGTTTGCTCAGTGATTACGGCGCTTGAATGGCATGTGCATGGACCTGGGTTCAAATCCCAGCACCATGTACACAATGAAGTGTCGGAACAATGAAAGACAAATTAAAAACTAAATAAAATTGATCCTCTCTCTCACTGTTCCTTTCTCTTTAAAAAGATAAAAAGCTTCTAAAAAACTAGCCCACACATTAGATGCTTCATAAAGACTTGAGTACAGATCTGTACCTTTTACTGAGGGCTTCTTTTGGGTCAAACATAGGGGAGGTTCCATTCTCCCTACAGGTTGCAAGTGGTCACCAGTGTCACATACACAAAACCAATGTGATCTATTTCCCTAGGGTTAAAAGTGTGGCTGTTGGGAATCTCATCAATTCTTCAAGTCTCAATTCAGAGTTCTGCCGCTGCCTGTCAAGCTCCATAGAAATACCCCAGAAAACTCAGAGCCAACTGACACTCAGCCATTCAGCGTTGGTCACACTGAGCTGGTAACAGGGCCTTATGAAACATCCCCCCCACCCCCGCCCCGATCCTTTGTTGGGTACTCTCCTAAGCAGGCAGGGAACAACTGTCATACGCCTCGGCTTACTCCACCCTCCCCCTGCAGCAAAAAGAAATGAAAATGAACGCCCTACCTGTCTGTCTTTTCAGAGAGTTACAAGGTTTGGTTATTGTCTGTGCTTCTCTCTCAGGCACAGATAAAAAGCCCTGATATTCACATTCACAGCACATCATGTATTAACGCAAATTATGCTTTCTGAACCTTGAGCTACAAAGAATTATTTTTAGAAGGTTATAAACTATAAATTCATGAAAAAAATGAGTGAATCTGGCATTGCAGGAACCTTCCTACATTCAAACTGGTTTTCTCATGCCATGCCAGTTCCCCCTGGCCATCCATAACCCGGTGGCGTTTCTTTTTACACACTCCTTCGTTTACCACTCTCTACTTCTTTAAAGTCTAACGACCATGTAAGGCTTTTACCACCTTATTTCTGTTTCTTGAATTTCTGTTACACTCAAATATACTTCTAAGTTTCATTCAACATTTTTAGAGTATTTTAATAAACAATCATATTCAACAATATTGGGCATAAAATTTTCTCCCTGGTACAGCTCAGTCGATGCTAGAGTGAAATGTTCAAATGAAGTCTAACATGGAAACTCTATGGTGCTAAGGAAAAGGTGATTTCCCAAGAGACACCTCTCAGTTAAAGCCGTTCAACTTTAAAACAAGCTCAATATTGGAACAAGCTCCATTTTTCCTTCTATTCATGGTTTAAACAGGCAGTCCTTTTAAGCCACTCATAAATGAGAACATGCTTCATTTGGAGTTTTTTAGGTTTTTAAATGGGTTTATAGCATAAACTCTTCAACTAAAGGTACAAGGAGAAATGACTGAAACCAAAGAATTGTAATATGTGTTTCCAGTGAGAGCACTTGCCAAAGCCTCATGACATCTATCACCAGGAAGCATGCTATTTTAAGAGAACATAATGGGGTAGAACCCAGGAGCTGGATGGAATCATGTAATTTCATTTATTAGCCAACTTCAGCCTGGGCAAGCTGGTTGCCCAGGTGACTCAGACTTAAAGATGAGTTTTTCACATTTTCCAACTTCGTACACTATAGCTTTTCTGGCTACATGGATCCTCATCACCTTAACATTTTAAACAAATATGATTTGCTCAGATGTTCTATGTTCCAAGATATGGAAATCAATGTCTTTTAACAATTGCCTATTATTGGTGACAGTGATTAAAGATGGAAAGTTTTAATAAAGGAGATACACTCTAATCATTAAGAGTTTGAGGCTTATTGTCAAGATAATACAATTTTTGACAACTTTTAAAAAGAATCCTCTGAACTGAGTTGCCTTTCTCCCGTGCACTGCCACATTGGATTCCAGCCTATCACAACCAGAGCAACAACTGGAATTCCAGCTTGACATAGAAGGGGAAAAGTATTACATTGCTTTTTGTTCATTTAAAACAATGCACTTGGGGCTCAGCAGTTACGGCACTTGCCTGGCATGTGTGAGGACATGGGCTCCATCGTCAGCACCAAGTACACAACAAAGTATCACAGCAACAAAAGCCACATGAGAAAATGAATAAATTCTCTCTCTGTCCCTCTCTCTTTAGAAAAAAAGAAAAAAAGCTACAGCAATAATGCACTTAATGACCTATGATGGGCTATGCTTCCGGGAACTCTGATTTGAGCACACTTGTTCCACTCTGCATCTGCACATTTGCTTATGCAATCCATCCAGGTAGGCACTGGAAAACAGGCCTTCCAAAACTTCCACTCTATGTACCTGTCAACTGTCATAGTTTGTTCAGGCTTCTATAACAAAGTACCATAAATCAGGTGCTTTTGAACAATAGAAATTTAGTTCTCATGGTTCAGGAGGCTGGGGAGTACAAGATGAAGATGGGAAAATTCCGTATCTGATAGGGGCCTGCTTTCTCACACAGGGCATTTCCTTGTACACTCAAGTTGGCAAAATGGGCAAGTAGACACCCTGAGACCTCTTTGATAAGGTAGTAGTTCCTCAACAGTCACCTTCCAAAAACCCCACCTGTTAATACCATTACTTTGGGACCTAATTGTCAACACTTGAATTTTGAGCAAACATGCATTCAGGCCGTAATGTCAATGGTTAAGACTATTCTTTGTGAATTTCTATTTCAAAATGAAATGATGGGCCCTGACTTAAAAACATTAAGTTCACTAGTACTCATTAAAAGTGCCTTTTATTCTTCCTTAAAAGAATTACAGTTGATGCAGTATTAACAAGCTGTCTTCCTGTTTCTACCTTATCTCCTGTCATATAGATATTCATCTTTAAACACAAAGGTAATTGATCAATCAAATAGCTCAAGTCAAGATAGTTATGAGGTGTACTGCTTTCTTAGAACGTTATAGAAAAAATGCTCCTGATAAGCCATGCTCCAGGGGAACCATGACCTTTAGAATACTTTTAAATTTTACATTTGAATTAATATTGATGGCAGATTCATCAAAATGGCAGAATCTTTTATCCCTTTTCCTTTTGTTAAACTTGCTGAATGACAAATGCTAGAAAGACATAGGCTGGGTTATGTGGGGTCTATGTAGAAATATGAAGAACATTTTTATTTATAGCCAAAATAGCAGGTCATATTTGAGTTCAACTCTTTTAGAGAGTTGGGGGTTTAGATTTTGGAAGGGAAAACAATAGTCAACCTATCAACAAGGCCAACCTCAAATGTGGATGTTGTGAACTGTATTTTCCAGCAACAGTGGCAACAATGTCCCATCCCTAAGCTCTTCAGCAATGTGACTCTGCAACTCCACTGTAAGAGATGAAGTCTAGTTCTGCTGTCCTTAAACACAGGATGACTTCAGTGACCCATTTGAGAATATTAAAATGCAATGGAAATGATGCTGGGTAGCTTTTAAGGCAAGGGTCAGCAGAGTCCTTATAACTTTCACCACAGTCTTTTGAAATAAATAGTCCTTCTCAGAATTTGGAGATGTCAGAGGATATAATGAGTCAGCATAAATAAAATGCTAGTATTTGAAAAGCTACGATCGTTATTATATTTATTGCCTGTGTGATCCAGAAGAGTAGGGTGGTACAGAACAGAAATACTCATAGAAGGCCCCTACCCTTGATTCCTGGGTACTCTCTCTATATAGCTTGCCCCGAGTTAAAAAAAAAAAAAAAAAAAAAAAAAAGAGAGAGAAAGCAGAGGCTCTCCTGACCATGGTTAAGCATCTGTCCCTCTACAAAATGATGCTGGAAGGGGTGTCACAACAGAAATTAAGTTAAATCCCCACAAAATAAATTTTTATTTCTGGCACACCTATGTTTGTAATCACGTGGTGTCCACTGCACTGTTCTTCTGAATCTCTGCATTGTAGGAAATACAACTGGAATTAATATCTCATTTACAAAATATTTCACGACACAGGACTGAAAGTCACAAGTATATTTACTATCTGCTGATATTACAAGTCAGTGGTTCTTAACCTTGGATGATTCTCCTCTTCAACCCCACCCAAGAAGACATGGATCAAGTCACTTCTGCTTGTCCTAGTTGGGGAAGGAAACTACTGTTATCTACGGGGTAGAAGCAAGGAATTCTGTTGACATCACATTACCCACAGGTCAGCCCCTCCACACAATTATATGGCCCAAAATGTCAAGAGTGCCAAGGCCAAGAAGCAGCAATTTAACCCTTGTGGCACAAGTCTCTTTGAACTCAAGTTAGTACAGGTTGAGTATCTCTTATTTGAAACACATAGAACCAGAAATGTTTCATAATTTGGAATCTTTGCATATTCATAATGAGGTATCTGGGGATGGGATCCAAGTGTAAACATGAAATTCACTTTTTTCATGTATGTCTTATATAGACAATGCAATTTTATGGAAGGTTTTTAGTAATATTCTGCATGAAACAAAATTTTATGGTATGGAATTTTCCCCTTAAGCATGTCAGCATTTTGCATTTTTGGATTAGGGATGTTCAACCTGTGTAACAGATTTGTGTGCACCAATGAAAATAACTGAAATGTCATTTATTTCATTTCTTTTTCAAATTTGTAAGTACATCTCTACATATTACTTGATAGAAATAGTACTTCCCAAAGTTGTTACAACCTTCCGGGCGGTAATTCCAGTCCTACCTAGATAAAATTTGCCCTTGCCCAACTCCAAACACTTCTATTATTTAACCTACAAATAGCTTATACCTATTTCTTACAGAAGACCTTATCAGGAGATCAAGGAAAAAATTAGTAATGTTGGGAAAACATTGTAAGTTTTGCAGAATGCTTTGTGTATAAACAGAGTAAAGGCATACTCAAAAGAAATCATCTGCTGGGGTCAGTTGAGCTGTGGTAGCAGAAGTTAACATGGTACAGCTTGATTTACTTGTGAGTCAAAGCACTTAAGGTTGGTCAATATTTACAGTATTTACAATCAGCTCTTTGTTCTCACTGTGTGTTGGTCCATTGACTTTTTGAAATGCCTGGCAGTTCATATTCATGTTCACACAGTCTAAAAGCACTCAATCTACTTCCTCCGTGATAACAGAGAAAACAGACCTCTGCCTTGGAACAACTCAAGAAATGACTTTTAGAAATTTTAAACATTAAGAGGCAACATTTTGTTGGCAATGTCTAGAGGTTACAAAAGATGAATTTTTTTAAAAATCAATTCAGAATTACTGACAGATCCTATTAAAGTTTTATTATACCTAATTAGGGGGTAATTTTTTTTTTTCTGAGAAAGAAGTTGCATACATGGTGCTGAAGTTCTAACTCAAGTACTTGTGCATTCCAAGCAAGTGCCCCAACTGCCAAGTCACTGCTCCAGCTCCTGGGGTGGGGGTGGATCTTAAACATAAATGATGAAGAGTTTCAACCAGTATTTCCACTATGAAAAAATAAAGATGAAATTTGTTACATAGTTTCCTTAGCAAGTTGTGAAAAGGATGTTCTGTACCCATGAGAGATTCCATTTCTGGTAAGCACAAAGTATTTCTCATACCTCTCCATGGAACCCCCTGTAATAAGACATTTAAGATGAACAAAACTGAGTATGAAATTCATTTGATTTAATGGAGCCAAACTTTTAAGCAATTTTTAATCTCTTCCTCTGCTTAAGTTTCTGAAAGTTATTATGGTTAGCATTCATAAGCATTTTTGAGAGGAGGTTATGTTATCATATAATATGCAGGTTCTTTTTGCCTCAGAAATTTAGTTCAACATGGGCTATGAGCCATCTTCCTCTTCATACACTCTCAAATCTATATATCTATATATTTATATATATATCTATATCTCTCTATATATATGTGTATATATATAGTTTTTTTTTTTTTTTTTTTTAGTACAGGAAATTGAACCCATGAGTGTTTAACCACTAAGTCACATCCCCAGCCCTTTTTATTTTGAGACTGGGTCTTTCTAAGTTGCTTAGGGCCTCACTAATTGCTGAGGCTGGCTTTGAAATCACCATCCTGCCTCAGTTTCCCCAGTTGTTGGGATTATAGGTGAGAGCCACCATGCCCCAATCAAAGCCATGTTTAAGACCACAGAATCTAAACTGTGGAAAAGTCCTAATTTTAAGCACTTGAACATACTTTGTGGATAAGCATCCTTTTCCTGACTTTCTTAGAGAAGTACTAAAGAGGGGGTATCTTATTTTTTATGGGTTCCATAAATTCAAATAGAAACCAGAATATAGATAAAGTTAGGGAAATATGACAAAAGTAGGCAGGGAGGTAAACATTTGAGGGTTTTGTTGACAGAATTACTCCTAAGGTAATTGTCCATATTTCATTGTGGGAACTACACAACCCCTTTCTCAAGCCTGGTATTTATAATAAGGTTGATCTCACCTTCTGACTTCAGTAAAGGGTAGGAACAATAATTATCCAACAACTTGGTGGCTTAATAACTCTTGCACCAGTCTGCAAAAGAGGAATTTAAGCAGGGCTCAGTAGGTCTGGACCATCTCCTCTCCATGGACACTTCAACCTGGGATCTGGGTTCAAAAGGAAGGTTGAAAATAGATTTCCCCATGTGACTGGGACCTGGCATCTGGTTGTTCCTGAGAAAACCAAGCTCTCCTCTGTATTATTTCCACACTGTGTCCTACTCCTCAGGGCTTCTCTCTGCAGGTGGATACTTTTCCCCTAGACAGCTTGAATTTCCTTTTTTGGTGGTTTAAGGTAGAAACAGAATTAAAGCAGAAGCTTTCAGGACTCTGGAATTCGAGCCCAGGACAGGCATGACACAACCCCGGCACTTTGTATTGATCCCAGCAGTCAAGGATCAGTCCTGTTTCAAGGAGGAGGAAATAGATTCACTATGATGGGAGAAAAGACAACTATATACAAAAAGGCATGTGGAATTCAAAGCCACTTTCAGATGGGGGTGTGGGGTGGGAGAATGCCACAAAATGACCTAAGTCACACAAAACAAGAGAAAAGGCTTGGATTCTGCTGGAGTTGGTACAGAAATGGAAGAAATCTAGAGTCTCTGGCTGCCATTTTACTATGTAAATGAAGAAACTACCCAAGAATGGAGCCATCCGGAGTTGAGACAGGGAGAAAGCTAGATCAACTCCACAACACTGTTTAAGCAACTGAAGCTAAATCATACCTGAAGCTGATACCACCTGGACCTGGAACCGAGTCCAGGCTACCCACCCCAATTCCAACCTTGAAATCAAATATCTTTATATTTGATCAGCATTTGGTCCCTGTTTACTCCAACCCCAACTTCTCTAGCAGGACCCATTAGCAAGGTTGTCTGCAGGCCGTAGTTTATATTTTGGTTGATCAACCTAACCCACAATGGCATTATCATTTGGTTACCTAGAAGAACTGACTGGTATTACAAGTGAGATGAGAGCAAATGACAGTTAAGGGCCAATCAGACCTCAGGGCTCAGGTAGCAGTACCAAGCATGAGGACCTTAGTGCAATAACAGAAACTGGAAAATTGGTCACAAAGTTACAAGATGGTATGGCAAAGAACAGATTAGAATAAGACTTCAACGGAAATTCAGTGAAGCCATGTGCATTTCTGGAAACCCATGCGATAGTAGCATAGTGGCTTAGGCACATGCGTTTAAGCCAAAAATAATGCACCCTGGGCCAAATGCATCTTTCATCTGGCCCATTTCAGAGCTGAAAGTGGTTACCAGATTGATCTAAAGTTCTGAGATCCTTTAGCAATATTGAACTTTGGTCTTCATGCCAAAGTTTTTCTTAAACCCCAAGTTGACTTCAGACCTAATGTGGACCACTCAGTCATTTACTTAAGGCAGGGGTGTCTATAATATGCCTAACCTATTTGTAATGGTTCAAATAGGCTAGGACTCGAGTAGAACCAATCAAGTTTGCAATGCTACGATGGGTCTGTGGCACAGGAAGTCACTCTGCTGAGGTCCCTTCAAAATCCATCTATCAGGCTGGAGTAGTAGCTCAGTGGTTAGGGCACTAGCCCAGCATGTGTGAGGTTGCAGGTTCGAACCCCAGCACCAAGTACACAACAAAGTATCAAAGCAAAGAAAGCCACAAGAGAAACTAAATAAAGTTCTTTCTCTCATTGTCCTTTTTTTTAAGTCTATCTATCCCTTCTCCATATGTAGTACAATAATTACTTAAGGTAAAATAAAACTTCCAATCAGGTTTTAAGCTGAAAAACATAACAAGGATATTCATTTTTAAAACTTTTATTCATTTTTCTTGTGGGTTTGGTTTCTCCAAACAACCAGTTGTGCATGTGGAACTAGGATTTGAATTTAGGTCCTTGCACATCCCAGACAAGTGCTCCAACTTCTGAGCTACCACTCCAGCCCCCTCGAGTTGAATCTTAAATCCTAGCATTATTTAACAATCCTAACCAGTGTATGAGAAAGTACACCAAGCAGCTCACAACCAATCTCTTATTTGGTCTATGGAATTGGTCTTAGCATATGACCATTTTTCAGACGTACCCACCAAATTGTTTATGTACCAAAAGACCAGGTAGTAATTTATTCCCTTTTATGAGCGCTGACTTTGTGTATCTATTACTTTGTTTGTGTATATTACTTTTCCCATAGATACAAAATAAAGTGTCTCATTTATTTCTGCCACCTAAAGGAGAAGAAACGTAAATCACCTCTAACAACATGTAGAAACTCACTCATTACAAAGTCAAAATATGCCAACCTGCAGAGGCAGTGATACAGGACATTTTCCTTTCAGGTCTTTCATGTGCATAATAAGACAGTTAAAATTGAAATCAGTATATCATTCAAGTTTCTAACATCGAGAAGTGAGCAGCAAGCAGTCCTCTGGAATGTGCAGCCCTCTAGTACAGTTTCTCAATCTGGCTGATTATCTGAATTCATGTGGAGCTCATTAAAAATACGCCTTTTGTTGCCCTACACAAGACCTTCTGAATCAAAACATCTGGGTGCAGGACCAAGGAATAGGGTTTTAAACACTTCCCAGGTGATTCTGCTTGTCAGCTAGATTTGTGAACCACTTTCTTTTTAATAAGAAACAAACTGCTTTAAAAACCAAAGATTTCCTACATATTAATATTTTAGGATGTTAATAACAGTCTGGAATACTTAACATGTGTATCCAGACGTGTTTGAAGTGCCTTCGTGTTCCTGTTCAGTGTTTAGCTTAGATCCGTGTAATCCAGGGAGAGACGTGCAGACGTTTACTCTGTCCATGACTGAAATGAAATAAAGCTTAATTATTTTCTCCACTGACGCTACATTTATACATTGAACTACAAGTATGTGCCTCTATTTCTCATTTTGAGTTATCCAATCTGGCTTGGGTGATGCGTGTCCTGTCCACCCCATTAACACAGAAGTCTCCTCAAGTCCTTTCTTAGGAATGGATGACCTTCCCTGTCCCCAATGAAATTATGCCTCTTTACCCTAGGGATAGGATCAGGACGCAGAGCTCTGATTTACTCCAGGACTTAGTAATGATTCTCTTAATCTGCATTCATATTTTGTCTTAGATACCTTAGGTTCCTAGGTGTGTGACTGATCTTCTATTTGGGTTATAAAGTCTACCAAGAACAGCACGAGTCCTTATAAAGTCCACTAAGGATAGTTGATGGCATAGGTTCTAACTTTGGAGCTGAAAGGGCCAGAGTAGGTATGAAAGCTTGCCGAGTAAGCAGATGGACAGATGACATAAATCTGCATTTTTAGCGCAGATTTCTGCCAAATCTGATATATTTTGGTCAAACTAACACACAGAGTTGTGCAGTTGACCTCTTCAAGTTCTAGTTTCCTTATGGAATGAAGAAAGCAGCACAGCAAGCCAATTCCTCAGGTCTATTTTAATCTAATATTAAATATAGCTACAACTTGATGGAGAAATCCCCCAAACTATGGCTTTAGCATTCAAAAAAATTAAAGTTTGCATCAATAGTAAAAATTTCAATGATCCCTCACATTTTTATTACATGATAATATAGTCAATGACACCAGGTTTTGTTCAAATGTCACCTTCTCTGGGAGATTGCCCCTGGCCACTTAAAAACTACAGCCTCTCCATGACTTTGCCCTCGTTGGCTTTATGTCCATAGCACTACCACTATCTGGAACTGTATGATTTACTTCTTCTATTTATGGCTTTTTTCTCTTTACTAGCATGCAAGTTACATGAAGGCAGGAATTTTTGCTTTATTCACATCTATATCTTTATTACCTTTCTAATCTATTATCCATATTCAATAAACACCTGCTAAATGAAGCAATCAACAAATATAGGAACAAATACAGGTTACCTTGAAGCAATTTAAGCAATATCAGTAGAGTAACTATTTTAAACAGGAAGATGCATGCTAGCCATTGGGGAAGATATGAAAAGAATACGAAGCTTTGCTCTT
Organism: Aplodontia rufa; assembly: GCA_004027875.1. Classification (NCBI taxonomy): domain Eukaryota; kingdom Metazoa; phylum Chordata; class Mammalia; order Rodentia; family Aplodontiidae; genus Aplodontia; species Aplodontia rufa. Next base: position 4,525 of record PVKS010011919.1, on the reverse strand, counting down.
CTTGGTCACATGGAAACAAGGATAAGTATGGAGAGAGGGTTGGACAATAATACAGGTAACAATTGTATAAATATTACAAGACCTGAGCAACATTTTGTGTCACTTTAAAGAATGAAATGGTTAATTCTCACCAGAGAACAACTCATAGAAGAGTGTCATAGGAATCGGTCCCAGAAGAATAGTGACCCTGGGCAAATCCCAACACTGCCCTTGTGCATCACTTTCTTTTTCTAGAAAAAATGGAATAAATCCCTCTCACTGAGCTGCTATAAGGGTTCAATGAAGTAGCACATGTAAAACTGCCCCCTTTGGGGGAACCAGAGTAAAGACTCCCCTATGTAGTTCAATGTGAATTCCAACAAACTGTTGCTTCCCATAAGAAGATATCAAATACAATGGTGGACCAAGATTTAAACTGGTAGAAAGGTTATGCTACTACATTCAAGACTGCATGCAAACTAAAAGATAATTCTTTTCCTTCTTACATATTAGGTTCATTGTATGCTACAATTACAGTTTTTAAATCTTGTGCATGCATTATTAGGAAGTGACTGTCACGGCAATTGTTTAGTTTTTAGACATTCTTATTTGTACAAATGTAAACAATGCTAAGAATTTTTCAGCTTGATAAAAGCACGGAATCACCATAACAGAGGCTGTTTAAGATATGGAATCGGATGGAGTAAGAATACTCAACTCATCACACGTGTTTCTCAAAGCTTTCTTTAGTTCTGCTGTCCTTTGGGTCTCAGTATAAAAAATACTGGGGCCCTACACTCCAAGAGAGAAAAAAGGCTAAGTTACACTAACAACCCCTTTACCTGAACTAAGGTTATAAGGAGCCATCAGGCCAAGGTCATGACCCAGCATTTCAGACTGGCAGAAGGCAAGAGGGGCTACTTCTGAGACAGCCTGGCTTTTATAAAATAAGAAACAGCTTTGACGTCAGAGCTGTCCCTGAGCTGAACTGCTTACAGGTTCAAATCGGGTTCAGTTAAATTATCCCTTCCTTCCTGCTCACTCCCTTCCACGGCTTCCCCTAACCCTGACACCACAGTCATTCCACTCTGACCTTTTCAGACCAAGGAGGCCACCAGGCACATTTCCCACCCCCCTCCCAGGTCTCCTGGAACAAGACTTATCCCCAATCACACCCCCAGGAGCTAGGAAGAGGCCTGGTGAAGAAAGGACAGCTGAGGTGCTTGAGGGTTGGAAACTCAACGTGGGATGCCTCACATTGCAGGGTACTGCCAGCAATGAACCCAGGGAAGATGTGAGTGGGGACTCCCTCCTGCCCATCGAGGGGATTGCCATTCCTAAGTGAATGACCTGAAACCAGAGGCCTCAAGACAACTCTCTGAAGGTTCAGCCACTGACTACACCCATGGGACTTGGATGTTTATGCTTATGACAATTAACTATTTTAATTGTGAGGATGAGAACAGGGCAAAGAGAAAATCTTAAGGCCATGATTGCCTTAAGTGAAATTGCAGCTGTAACTCCTACAATAGTTTCAATGTGAGAAAATGACATGATCACATTCACAGGGAAAATTACTCCATTACCTAAATCACACAATGATGGACTCAAGAAGCTATGTACCTTCTGACAATTGTTCTGTTTCTCACACAGCCCATGGTCTCTCTTCAGAGTCACAAAATTTTAGACACACTTTCTTGTTGGCCCAGTAGCGGTGATTTACTCAAGGACACCTAGCAATTGCTGCAAAATCGAAACGTGGTTTCCTCATTCCTGGACCAGCAACTTCTTCACAGGTCAGATTACTTTGTTGGTAAATGATTTCATTTCATTGCTTTTAATTTAGGAGTAAACTCAGTAACACTAGAAACGTAACATCTTGAGAAATTACAATCAATAAAGACGTCATTCGTTGCTACAATAAGAATTCTACTGTAGTATTTACTAGGAAAAGGTCCACAAAATGAAGGTCTGGAAATGATATATAAGAATTTTCGAGTGCACCAAGGAGGAAGGCCATTGTTAACATAACCCAAATATTTACCTTTCGCTCTATTAAGTCGGGAGTGCCCACACTGCTCCACTTGCAGGCCATCTGTATGTGTACAGATCAGCCAGGATTGAAGAGATAGGGAAGGTTTCTTTTGGAAAGGGTAGACTCACTTGGAGGGAACAACATCAAACCGAACAAAAAGAAAAACTTTATTTTAGGTCTAGAAAAGCTGGACAAAATAATTTATACTGATGATCATCCTCTGCTTCAAGTTACAGGAGAAGAGAAATGCCAAGGCAGCCAAGACTTGAAGGACCAAAAAGGAACCTTTTGAGATGAGCCCAATGCTCTGCACCAATTTCCCTGTATAGATTCTCACATGTACTTTCGGGAGGGCCAAAGACACTGAAGGTGGCTGCTCAGAGGCAGGACCTAGCTGAGAGCTTTCACCATCTTCCCAAGTTTAAAACTAGAGTTTAGTACTACTATGACAGCTGAGACTTCAGAGAAAGCTTCCTTCAGTGACGCAGGCAAACTGTCCTGTGGGCAGGAGAAAAGCTGGGCTTCTGCTATTACAAAATCAGAGCCAGTGTTTACTGCAAATTGCTAAAATGAGCAAGCCCTGCACAGAGGCAATCCAATTTACACTTTCTAGAAATTCTGTATTGCTCAGACAAAATACTTCTCTAAGTCACAGTTTAAGCTGTGGAACAAAATATCTCTGTATAGACTACCTATTACAAGAACTACAAATGCCTATGCAAAAGATTTAAGATTCAATTTTAGAGCATGCCTTTTGCAAAAATTGTTGTGCCTAACACACGTTTGCCTATATTAAGAAATCCACACCCACCATGTAAATTAGGCAGAATGGTCAGGATACTATCAAAGCTCAGGCTCCATTGTGTACCCAGTGTCCTCCTGTGGGCATTTGATGGGGCACTGAATGAAACTATGGTCATCTGACCCCAAATCCAGACCTCTCTCCACCACTGGGACATAACAGAGCTGAGAAGCTTAAAGTAGTACAATCAAATGAAAGTTAAGCAGCATCAAGCCCTAAACCAAATTTTAAAAATGTGACTTTTGGGTATATTTGCTGCACAGCGGGGACTTGAGTCTTACAAACCCAGTACTAAGTGTAAAATCAGTAAAAAGGATAATGATAGTGGTGTAAATTCAGGCGGAGATGTTTATTGGACTTGTTGCTCTCGGGCCAATTTCACCCGCGCCGCCATGATGAGGGCGGGCAAGGGAAGCAGCAGCAGGCCAGAATGGCAGGCAGGGAAAATGGTGTTGAACCTTCACCAGGCAGCTGGTTTTGCTGGCTACCTGGAAGTTCATGATGGGGTTGGTCCTTCAGAGACTGGCTGGTGGATCCATCAATCCACTGGAGCTTGTCCGCCAGCATCCCAGTTGGCTGTTATTTTCGGGGCAAGTTGCCCTTTGCCCTGCCCCTTAGCCAGCAGGCATGGCCTCAGTGTCTTGGCTGAAGGCACGCCCCCAGCCAGGGTCCAAGATGCTGTGAAGTGTGGGCTACCTGAAGCCATGCCCCCAGCCGGCCTAACACTAAGTTTTAAGATTTTTTCTGTTTACTAACAAATGCATGTATTCAGTGTAGTTCTGGTGGCTGTAACTGAGTTCCATATTTAGAATAGCATCCTTTATTAATTAGATACTCCTCAGTGACACCCACTGACTTGGTTGAGATCCAAGGGTAAATGCTACGATTTCCTTCACTTTTTTCATTTTAGTACTTACAAGATTCAAGCTCCATGCCCTTTTTCTTTACTGCAAGTTTCTTAAATATCACTACATTTGTGTTTTATCTTCTGCATTTGGTGATGCTATATAAATCCATCTTAGGTTTGGAAGGAGCTTGGACTGTCTGGATTCTTTGCAATATTCACATTCGGAGGACACTGGACACTAAAGAGCTGAATACATACGACTGAAACCAGAATTTTGAAATGAGACTGGATTCCATGCCTGGCCAATTTCCTTCTGGGTTCTTGTCTCACAAATTTGAAGAATGAAATCCACAGACAATAATGGAAGGGAAGAGCAAACCGAGAAGGATTTATTTCCATGAGGAGATAGAACTCCCACCATGCAGGAGGAGGTCTAAAAGCAGAAAAACCCATTTTGGTGCTTAGGAACTTATCTGGTTCTGGGTAGAACATGGCTCAAAATCCATATGAAAGAGACACTGAAAGAGTATCAAGGTTCTTGTGTTCATTAGTCTGTTTTACTTCTTCCTGCAATTCCTATTTGGGTTCACCCCCACCTTTCATCTTCCTGCCACTGGGACAGAAGAATTGCCTGGAGTCCCACAGGTGACCAGCAGTTGGTTAGTTTCCTGGTTTGGTCTCTGCATTTGAACACAATTGGGGCCCATTTCTAATTGACCATTGACTATTCCAAGGATTATGACAAACTATTACAGGGAGGACATTTAGTCACGTAATTCTTCCTTTCATACAAGGAAGACAAAAATACTTCATTTTCTTGAAAAAAAATCTATTGAGTGAATTTATAAATCAACTAAGTGCA